>CM064575.1:22799695-22894695 GCA_032716605.1 Paralithodes platypus | reverse complement strand
TAGGACCATTTTTTGAGCTTTTTGATCGGTTTTTCGTGGTTTTTCCTTCATTCCTAACCCATTCGCTATTGTTTCTGGAAAAAAAAACTTTTCAAAACCGGCTGGTTTCTGGTGGTACATTTATTAATAACTAGCCGGGGCTCGCCGGGTTAAGGCAGGTTCCGGCCATTTAACCGTACTCAACTCCCACCCAGTCTAGTTACTATCAATTAATGGCAGGATATTTTTCGCATCCAATAGTGGCCCATGGCCATTGCTTGGCTACTGCTTATATATATATATATATATTTGAGATTTGACGAAGTTGTTCATGTTTGTGCCGAGGCACTAAGTTGAAACCCAAATTAATTGCTCGAGACCAAACGAAGAGTTGACGGAGTTGCTCGCGTCGCTGCCAAGACACTCAGCATAACCTAAATGATCTGCATGATTCAAACTCCAGGAGTAATGTATTTGGTCACACCAGTGCCGAGATTTTTATTTTATTTATTGTTTTTGTCTATGTGAATGAGGGAGACAAAAGGCATAAGTGCCTGCAGCAAGTGCCTCCCCAAGATTTCAAAGAGTGACAGGGCCGAAATCAAGGGACGTTCGAGCTAAAATGCCTGGACACATGGAGTTTGAAGCAATTTAAGTCATAGGAAGAGGGAAAGACTGATTCTGGGAGAGAGTTCCAGAGCTTAGCAGTTGAATAGAAGAAAGTCTGAGAATAGAGTTTCACTCTTGGGTTGGAAAGTTGCACCGAGTGGGGGTGGGATTGTGTTGCAAGGCGGGTACTACGTACCGTATGTAGAGGAGGTGGTATACACTGGGAAAGCTCCGAAGAACACTGATTATTGTAGTAGCGATAGAATAGCGAGAGAGATGCAACATTGCGGCGAAGAGAGAGAGATTGCAGAGAGTTGGTGAGTGGACGGGAGTTAATGATACGAAAGGCTTTCCTTTCTACTTTATCTAGGAGTGCAGTGTGAGAGGATCCTCCTCACACATGTGAACAATACTCAATACAAGGATGCACTGTGCCCTTGTACAGAGCAAGAAGCTGCGCAGGGGTAAAGAAACCCTAGAGGCGGTTTAGCACACCCAGCTTCTGGGAGGCTGCTTTAGCGAGACTGGTAATATGGTCTTTCCAAATGAGAGCAGAAGAAAAAGAGACACCGAGAACATTGAGAGAAGATGAATGGTTGATTTTTGTATTGTTTAAGAATAAGGGATAGTCCTCTGGAGGTTCCTGATGGGTAGTAAGATGGATAAATTGAGTTTTGGAAGCATTAAATGCAACAAGGTTTCCTCTACCCGAATTGGAAATAGTAGCTAGATCAGAAGATAAGCATTTTATGCCTTCATTACATTTACTCTTGAGGGACTGCTGGCTGGGGTGTTCTGGAAAACAAATTGAGTGGTGTAAGGTAGAGTCGTCTGCATATGAATGGATGGGACTGGATGTACAGTTGAGAAGATCATTTATGAAAATTAGAAAGAGAATAGGAGATAGGACAGAACCCTGAGGAACACCGGAGTTGATAGGGTGAGAAAATGAGCGATGGCCGTCCACAACCGCAGCTATGGAATGGCCGGAAAAAAAATTAGAGACAAAGGCACAGATGGAGGGACAGAAACCGAAGGAGGGCAGTTTGGAAATTAAAGATTTGAGCCAGACTCTATCGAAGGCCTTTGGTATATTTAGTGCAACAGAAAAAGTCTCACCGAAGTCCCTTTTGGTACTTTGGTGATACCTTTTCTATTGCGCTAGACATATCGAATGCATTTGATAGGGTCTGGCAAAAAATCTCTAATTTCTAAATTACCCTCCTTCGGTTTGTATCCCTCTATCTGTTCTTATATCTCCAATTTCCTTTCTTGCCGTTCAATAGCTGCTTTTGTGGACGTCCATCGTTCACTTCCTCAACCTATCAACTCCGGTGTTCCTCAGGGTTCTGTCCTATCTCCAATTCTCATCTTAAAATTATTCATTAATGTTCTTCTCAACTGAACCTCCAGTCCTTTCATTCATATAATAATGACTACTATACAGTATTCAACTAGTTTTTCAAAACCACCCAGCAAGCAAAAATTCACGTGATGATGCCATAGAACACTTATCTTCTGATCTATCAACCATTTCCATTTAGGGCAAAGAAAATCTTGTTGCTTTCAGTGATTCTCAAACCTAATTTTTCCATTCATTTACCCGTCAAGAGCTTCCACAAGCTGGTCCCATATACATCAACAATACACAAATCAATCCTTCATCTTCTCCCAGAAGCTGGGTGTGCTGAACCACCTTTGGGGGTTCTTTACCCCTGCACAGCTTCTTGCTCTATACAGGGGCACAATGTGTCCATGTATTGCGTATTGTTCGCATGTGTGGGGAGGATCCTCTTACGCAGCATTTCTTGACAAAGTAGAAACAAGACTTTCGTCGCATTAACTCAAGTCCACTCACCGACTCAATGCAATTTCTCTCTCTTTGCCGAAAATCTTGCATCTCTCTCACTATTCTACCGCTATTAAAATAATAATTGTTTCTCAGAGCTCTCTCGGTGTATACCACCTCCTGTACAACACAATCCCACCCCTACCCTGTGCAACTCTCCAGGAGTGAAACGATATTCCCGATCTTTCTTCTATTTAACAGCTTAGCTCTGGAACTCTCTCCGTGAATCCATCTTCCCCTCATCCTATTATATAAATTGCTTCAAACTCTGTGTGTCCAGGCATTTTGGCTCGAACATTTCTTGATTTTGGCCCTGTCACTCTTTCAACTCTGGAGGAAGCACTCGCCACAGACAGTTCTGCCTTTTGTCTCCCTCATCCACATAGGAAACAAAATCAGATGTGTCTTTAGAGGGACAGACTGCTTTATTGTGGCAATATTGGTCATTTGGTATCCACATCGCGTCATAATTTATATATATATATATATATATATATATATATATATATATACTGTATATACAGTATATATATACATATATATATATGTATATATATACAGTATATATACTGTATATATAATTATGTAATTATATATACAGTATATATATATATATATACAGTATATAATATCCTCTAAAATATTGCAGAGCAGAGGTAGGAGGAAGTGTCGACTATTCATTGTTCACTAACAGTCGATTTCAAACAAGATGCTGCCATCGAATAAATTAACACTATTAAGGGAACACTGATCTATTAATTATTATTATCTATATATAGTAAGGCGCAACGTTTTATCATAAACACATGGTTGGAATTGAATTTCTTTAGTCTATGATAATGTTCTTAATTTGATGTCAATGGTAGTATCATGCTTGGAACTGATCCCATCTCTAACGTAGAATTGAATCATCGCTAGAGAGATAGTGACTGATTGGGAACAATAATAATATACCTGTAGGTGAAATGAATAGATATTATATAATTACATACTCATTATTGTCGATATCTACATATTAGGTCAGTTCAACGGGCATTAGTTAATAGGTGGGTTGAAGCTCAATACCAACACAAATTGTTCAGCCACACTAATCAATGTCGCTCTTTAATAATATTTGAACTATGTATAATCAAAATAATTCATTCATTGAACACATTGATGCTAATATGTGTGGACTCTAGATGAAAGCTCACTTGTACGACGTGAAGCAAAACTAACTAGGCACGTCAGTACTGACAAAGACAAGTTATATTCTCTAACATACTGTATATACGGCTGGTGAACACGATTTTCGGTGAACTATTGACTTTGACTGCACATTAGCTGATGATAACGTGATAGGATGACAGGAAGGATAGGAGATTAGCATACGGAAATTAACCATAAAGTGTAGAGGAAAGACAATTGAGAACATTTGTGAATGAGTGAAAACAGGAGAAGAGAGTGTTAACGAAGATATATGTGAGCGAAATGTGTGTAACATGTATGATACTGCACAAAAGTAAGTAATACATATCGTGAAAGGGATACTTAACGTGTAAGAGAGAGAGAGAGAGAGAGAGAGAGAGAGAGAGAGAGAGAGAGAGAGAGAGAGAGAGAGAGAGAGAGCAAAGTTATACTCCGTGACATCGGCAATACTAACTTTAAATGCCGACACATTATAAATATCAAATTTAAGTTCATATGTTTAAACTTGTGAAGTTGTTCGCAGGGAACTATTTTTTTTGTTTCATTGTTTGAATGCTTCTTTTTGTATAAATTTATCTTACATATTATTTCACTAATGTTTACCATTTTTTCTGATCAGTATGTTTTGATCATTTTACATATCCACATACTTAAATGATTTATTCTCAATTATTGACAAACTTAGTGCAAAGAAGACTCTAGAACATGCAGTCAAGATTCTTGTGAGTGTGTGTGTGAGTTCATACATATTACATGTGTCTCTATGATATTTTCACTTTTGTTTGTCAGTAAGTTCTGTATCTGCATATGATGGTGTGGTAATTTAGTGGGCTCATATTAATGTGTACTGTATGTTCCTACATCTTCAGTGTATGACAGTTTGTCCGTATTCTTGCTTATGGGCTATTTAAGTTCATGTAAAGTCAAAGCAATAATGCTATTCCTAGTCCCGCTCGTAGTTTTAGCTTTAACTTAATGTATCTAATATTTTGTACTTTAATGTTATTCATTTGTACTATTCATCCCTCATAATTCCTGAAACTCTAACATACGTTGTCCAAATTTCTACTTTGTCTCTACTGTATATTTTGGTCTCTGAGGTTCTGTATGTTTTGTATCTCAATTATTCCAAATGTCGGTGTCCTAGAATAATCATATTTTAATTCTTTGATCCTGATTTATTTGACCAGAGAATGCGGATACATGTCTTTGACTGAATTTCTGCAACTTTAAAGTTAGAATTGAGTATATTATTTTGAATTTCCTCACTTGGATTTTCCTAACCTACACATTTCTCTGATTCACGGTCCTTGACTGTGAACGTATGTATCATTGCATTCATTTTATTTTATTTATGTCATTTATACTTGTTTTCATAATTTTAATTTATTTGAAATTGATTAAACATTTGGTGTCTAACATAATTGTTTGCACTTTGATTTTCTGGGATTTATGTCTACTTCTAATTTTCATTAGCTTTGACTTTCCCTTTCTGTGAATTGCTGACTGAATCACCTTGATTAACTAACTTGAATAAATAACTGTTATGTTACTAACCCATCTGTCCCCTACTAACTTCCTAATCCTGCCACAGACATTAGCTCCAGGGCAGTAGTTCCCTTTCCAATGTTCCCTTATCCACTCTAAACCACTGTTTGGACACTTGATCCTCAGTGTTTAGGAGGACAAGCAGCCTAGATGGGTCACTAGACCTGTTGTTGCTTGATAACCTTTGTACTCTTTTGTACACAATAACATTCCCTAAATGAACCGATTTAGTTTTTCCTCAACTTTTTAGTCTCTCTTACTGTGTAAATTTGTGTTGTTGATCATTTATATCAAGCACAAATAATATAAATATAGTATTGTCCGTTATTCTAGTTGTATTTAGTGTGTCCTATCCGCCACATGTCCTAATTGTTGTGACAAATAAATAGTTTTGCTCCTCTCTTTCTCCCTCTCTCTTTCTTCACGAGTGTTAAACATGATAAATATTACAGGCATGATGTATATTTCGTAATGGTCATTTGCAATCAATGTTATCAAGTCAGTCAAATTAACACCCTCTACGCTTTGTGCCATACTGTGTGTAAAGCCAATATTAAAATACTTGAAACGATGATCATGTTATAAAACGGATAATTGTGTTGGATTAAATAGGTTACCTGCAATATGACACATACATTTGTTTCGTCCATAATCGAGGTGATTTGCCCATATATTGTTTAGCAAAGTTAGGTAAGGTTAGTAATGAATTGGATTTAGTAAATTTTGCTTGGGTTAGGTTGTATCGAGCGTGGTAGAAAACACTGTTGGCTAAATACATTGTGGGCGAAAAGATTGTAAGGAATTATTATGGTTGAAAGTTCAATATAGGCAAGCCAATTAATTCATTATGCTAAGACTAGGGAACTTCTGAGATATTTCTTGCCTTTGCCACATTAACAATGACAATGTTTGGATGTTAATAAACCAGGATTTCACTACAGATTTGTGGTAATGCATTAGGATTCTCTGAAAAAAATTGATAATATTTTTGTATTAAAAACATATGTATGGCATGCCTGTGGTTGATTCCACAAGTTGAGTTTTTGTAATTTTTGTTTATTTATTTTTTATTTTTTTTTGTAATTTACAAATAAATTTGATTTAGATAAACGGTTCAATAATCCCTACCGGTGACAGCTGTAAGTCTGGCTTGCGTTATGATTTAGAGGGTGTACAATTATTTGACTTAGTTGATGATACAGTCATACTCAAAGGTTTGTCACATTCTATCCTTCGACTTTAATTATCTTTTGATATGCAAGACTTAAATACTCATTAACACATTTCATCAACACTTTTGAATTAATTTATGTACAGTTAAACTTTCCTTTGCTTAAATTTGAATACTAATTCCAACTTTAGAATAAGTGTATTTTGACTCTTGATTATGACTGTGCATGATTGATTAAAAAAATTAAAGATACAGTATGAAATGCCCTAACATATTGCTATCTATATATACAAAACTAAACTATTCTATTGCACTACTAAACAACTATGGACTGCTACCCATGCAAGACCACACACTCACACGTGCATGCGCTATCTTATGAACGATACACCGAGTTTTCAATATCTCAGGTTTTGCTCAAATCGCATTTTGAAGCTCTCTTCTTATATCGGTGCCAAGTATATACAAGTTAGGTCAAAACCAAATGGATTGGTATTAATCACGCTAACTACTGTTTTCCGAAGAGTAAAACTAAATGAGGGTTCTCACACTAGCAAACACTTTACCTGAGTCATACGATTGGCAGTTAGAAACGAGGCACATTTCTAACGAGACCATCAAAATGTTTTACAAGGGAACATCGATGCCATCCAAGATTGACTGTAAACACGGGATGAGTTTTGGATGAACCTACTAAAGGACCTTGGTAATGATTGCATATGGGAATATGCACATATGAAATATGGTCCTCTGAGACTACATTCTATTAAGTCGAACACATGATTCAGACAAAGCATTCGATAGTTTGCAAGGTCCCTCCTGTGCAGTACAGACTGGCTGAATATTTATTCTTCATATGCAAAGTCAATTGATTTGGTGAATTAGATTGAAATATATGCAAAATACGACGACATAATCTGTTTGTAACTGATTAACCACGATAAGATGGGAACTAGAGCGCTAATGTTGACATGTCGCTGGTTTCTATTTTAGTTAAACAGTTACGTCAATTTTCATTAACTTACTTTCAGATTACCGATGCTACACTTGATTGTGCTGGGGAACAACATATTATGAACCCCAATCACTAAATGTTAGCCAAGTTTATATTTACCTGTTCATGTGAATTTGAACGGTTGAAGGAACGAATACAAACATCAGTTATTGAGGTGGTCTCGGCTGAATTTCCATTATTTGTCTTGAGGTTAATTGTTGCCTCGTGTAGTATCTCACAATAGGCTTACATACTGTACATCGCTTATATGTGTATTAAATTATGTTTAAATTAAATGCTTGTTTTTTACTCATTATATTTTGGATTGATATTATCCTGTTCCCCAACAACTGAAAAACCCAATAACATCTTGTCGTTCCCCACTTTAGGAGGTAATTGGTTTTAATATTAGACTTGGTTAGTGTATTTATAGAGTAAGGTTATACATCACTTAATTTTATTCATGAATTATTATTTGATTATACTCAATTATGCTATGCATGTGGAATAATTATGTCGGAAGTGTTAATTTTGAATTACCTAGTATTGGCTATAACAAGGACGCTGTGGTCTTCTAAGTTAGTAACCCATTATGCTGTTGGATAGTGAGACTAGTGGATCGATGTAGTAATATACTAATCAGTTAGTACATTCACCTGTTATAGTCATTGGTTTGAAGGCATCTGTAAAATAACATATTTGAAAAATCAATTATTTCAGATTTTGAAGTTTTGTAGCATTTATTGTATACACTTTGTTAGTGGGTCTTTTACAAATCAACTAATCTACGACAAATCTACCTTCATAACAGTTTTCACTAGCCACTGTTCTCCCTAAACCCTACTACATTACACCCAGGCTACTAGCGCAAAAAATAGTGGACAAAACCCAAAGATAAACAATTAAAGAAATCGTAAAATTAGATCAGAATGACCAACAGAAGCTGTACGGAGATATATGGTACCATGCCACTTACGAAGACAACGAGAGACAAGCAGTGTTGGAGAGATTTTCAGATATATTTTTACAGGAATATAAGCAACTGACCAAGATCAATCAATTGAACACCTTATAAGAATTTAAATAATGTAAATATGGTCTTGATAAATCATGCTAACCCTGTCTAGAAGTAAGAATACGAAAAATATTGCAAATCAAATGTGTTTTACATCGTTATTCTAATTGAGACTAGGACGTGGAAGGCAGATAAATAATTGTGTCTGGTATAATCATGCTATGTGTAGGAAAGATGTGGTTGAAAGGCCGTAGTACTAAGCTCGACACCATGAGATCACTGGTCTGAATCAATGGTACTCAATTGTTCGACAACGACAACATTTTCCCTAGGGGTCTCCCTCGGAGGCAGCGACACTGACAGGAAATAGGTATAACTATGATCTCGGGTAGAAGAAATACAACTGGCTCCCAATGTAATACATGGAGAACAAAACAACCTCCTTATTATGCTAGAAAACAAATGCTACGCTTTATGCAGTTTAGTTACTGCCCATCGACGCTTGTTTCTATTTACCTGACGTGCTTAACAATATTGCAAACGCTAAATCAGTGCATATAGTCATACACTAATTGAACAGTAATAAGTTTAATGAACGCTGTCGGTCAGATCGCAATCATGCCAACGAATCTAATGATTATTAAACAACACATATGTTTTTTTAAATTATCAACTTGATGCCTTGACTTAAAATCCGAAATGTTATCAAGCATGTCTGTTAAACGGAATGAAGCGTCAATAGAGTCAATATACAGATACTAAACGGTATAAGGCGCTACCTGGCATAATAAGGGTGTTGATTATTTATCCATATTATATAATGGGAGCTAGCTGTAGTTAGATCAACCACACTGCCGCCCAATCGGGACTTCTATACAGAGTTCGAGAATTCTTCACTGAGGAGCAGTTCACCATTATATTGACAAATCATGTTCATTCGTACATGGAATACTGTTCACCCTTGTGGAATGGATGTGGAGTGGTTGCATTGAGGAAGTTGGACACAATTCAAAATAAAGGAATTAAATTATTCAGTAACCCTGTAATCATGCAGGATCTTCCTCCATTATTCATACGAAGATATGTTGCATCCCTTGCATTACTCTATACATATTTTCACGGTAAATACTCTGAGGAACTTGCTTCAATAGTACCACCTCTCCACATCTTTCCCCGCAGAACTAGGGCATCTGGAAATGCCCATGAAATCACACTATCTCCTCCACAATGTAGAACTTGCGATTATCAAAATAAATTTATCCCCAGAGCTTCCACTCTCTGGAATTCACTTCCACTAGAGTTACTTTCCCTACATTTATAACCCACAACAGTTTAAGTCCAATTGTTACAAACATTTTATGAATGGAGGATTGCCTTTAGGCACATGGATTTTTTTTGTTTTGTCATTGTTTTTCCATCTTCTATTTATTGTCTTAAATAAAAGGGCACTACCTAAACGTGTCACACCAAAATCGCCTCACTGCACTCTCTATTAACACAAACTACAAACTCTCTTTTAGAATCCCTTGCATATTAACCTTTTCCGTGCGGGAGACGTTCTCGAATGCCATGGCAATTTACAGCAATTTACAGGCTTTAAAAGCCCCTAAAAGCCTGTAAAATCGAGTGCAATGAAGATGGAGCGCGAAGGCCATACGTCCGTCTCCCAGCCAAGTGGCCGAGGCACTGAAGGCTCTGAGTCAGAGTCTTGCGAGATATAGTGTTACCAAAGGCAACTGTAGCGAGACATTTGTCTATCTGTCTATCTATTGCCTGCCACCGTGATCCCCGAAGGGGTGGCCACGAACGAACCGCCCCCATGCACCTCTGTCCCCAGTCAGTCGACGCCCCTCCTCCCAACCAGCACCGCCTTCATCCATATACTTCCTCACTCCATCCTTCCACCTCTCTTTTGGTCTACCTCTCCCTCTCTGTCCTTCCACCTCGCTCTCGTACACCTTCTTAGTCATTCTCTCGCTTCCCATACATTCCATATGGCCGAACCATCTCAAGTTGTTCCTTTTTACACTTTCCAGCACATCTACCTCTACACCACACCTCCTTCTTACTTCCTCATTCGTCTGTCTATCCCTCCATGTAACTCTGCACGCACTTCTCAAGTAACTCATTTCCACCCCTCTCACTCTTGGTCTGAATCTCTTCTCAAACTTCCATGCTTCGCTTCCGTAAGTCAGTGTCGGGATTACCACACTGTCATGCAAGGACTTCTTCACTTCCATATTGACCACCCTATTTCTTGTTACTGCTTTCAGCGTTCCTACTATCCTCTTTCCCTGTTGTACCCTCTCCCGCACTTCTTCATCCATAGTCCCATCTTTACTCAACACACTGCCCAGATACCTAAAAGAGCTGACAATCTCCATAGCCTGACCGTTCTACTTCACCTCACACTCTGTGACTTCACCCCATTCGAAGACCATAACCTTGCTCTTCCCCGCATTTACCTTCAAATTCCGTTTTTCGCACACGGTTCCAAACTCATTTATCAGACCCTGCAACTCCCATTCATTATCGCTCATCAGAACTGTATCATCCGCAAACAGCAGTATAGGCAGCTTCCACTCATTTCCCTCCCTTTTCAACGATACACCAACATCCACTGCTCTTCCTAGTATTTCTTTCATGACTGCATCCATATATACAGTAAACAACCACGGAGACATCACACACCCCTGTTTCAACCCAACATTCAGGTCAAAGAACTCGCTCTGCTCATTCTCCATATGTACTGCCGCCTTTGCACCCTTATACATGCTCTTCACTGCTTTCATTAGTGAGAATTGTTAATTTTAGCGAATGTTTATGGTAGCGCTGCGGGTGAACCCCGCGAGCTACGAAGCTCGAGTTGATGTAATTTTGAAGCTATTTGCTTCTAGTTTTCGGCTGAATAAATTTAATTTCATTCAGACACTTGCCTAATCAATCAGGAAGGCCTGAATGAACCCTAATATGGCGGAAATATGCCTGCACCGAAGGTGTTAGAGGGAGAAATTATTGGAATTAAATGTGTACTAAACTAAAATCAATACTCTGACAGAACTTGACTGAATTACCATAACATTATCTATAATATTTCCAATACTCTTGTCATGCATCAAAATATCAATACATTCATTTAAAATCAGTTTTACAGTCTATATAACAGGTGTCTATTACTCATCACCTACTGTCATATGTTAGCCTATCAATAAACCACTGGTCTTTGCTAAGTTTAAAAGGCTACTAAAAGGCATGGCCAGAGGGTGAACATATCGAGTAAGGGGTTAGAAGGACTATAATTAACATTTAAAGTAAATTTAGTTTGGATAGTCATATTCTATTTTTGTTAAAGGAAATGTTTAGTTGAATATTGTGTTGGTCTTGAATTATCAAGCTAGCTTTATAATTATATAGGAGCTTGCAAGATAAATATTTATATAATTGGGAAGCATTATCTGAAATTATTGTGCTTTGCTTACTTTAGTTAACATGGCAAGGCATTTTTAGGCTAATTTGGTAGAGAAATAATTCGAAAAACAACAAATTATGTATCAAACTATATATGCCTATTTCAACTATGAGACAGTGATATGGAGTTAATTGACCGTGTACAGTTGCTATCAATTATTTATCGATATTGGATATAAATTCAGGTTTAATTTAACGATGTTCGACCAATTTCAAAGTTTGTTTTTACATGTTCTCGTATATATACTGTACATATATCGATATTTCCAGCATTTACTGTGATAACTTATATCATACTGATTAAATATGAGTATTGACCGCAAGATCTGTTTACTGAAAGTTGTTTGACTTCAGAATTGTTTTTCTCCAAAATCATAGACAACACTTTTTCCCTTCTTAAAGATCTTGAGATAAAATTTAAGTAGAGACGATATTTTGTCGATGAATGTTCAAACAAAGACAATGTTCACCGACCAAATTGCTAAATGTCTGTGCTATCATAATGTACTATACACATACCCTTGACTATGCTCACGTGTCTCTAATAGCTAGTGACTAATATTATTTGTTACACATCTCCCAGCAAATGTTAAGTTAATGCCCCTTTCAAGATTTCACACTCACTATCGACAAGTCTGTCGATATTCTATTGATATTTGCTGCATAGCAATTCGACTTTTCTGCAATTTTGATGTTGTGACGTCCTAAATAGTTATTGAATATACCTCAAATGCTTCGGAGTCTCACAGCCACGATTTGAAAAACAAAACAAAATATACCTTAAAAATACAATTACGACAACTGCAAACACATTGTCTAAAGACGATCTTCAAACCTTGATGGCCTAGCCCTGAATCATCTGAGACAAATGTAAGCATTATATTATTTCGTTTGGGTTCGATGCAAAATCTAATAAATAGTTACCAATAACTGATCGTTACTGCACAGTTGTGTGTGGTTTAATTTCTTAATCCAAAGGTTTCTGAAGGTAAGAAAACCATATTAATCGAGTCAAATATAGTTTTACTTGATTGTTATTTGAAGTTTCAATAGCCACTTGAATATTTATTCACCAAAATTCCTCTTAGGTCATATTTTTCCATTGTAACTTTTATTTAATTCTTACAGTGTACCACAGGGGTTGATTACAAACATCGTATTGAACATAATGGTGTACACTCTAAGACATAAATCATGGCCTTATATTTTCAGAGCTTTCCCGGAGCGTACTGAATATGTAGCGTTTCGTTGTCACTGTGGTTTTACATAGACCCTTCATAAATCATACTTGTGCTGTATGGTTTGTGTTGTCTGCTCTGATGAGTTACCTGTAAACATGTGTTTCCAGACAAGTTTTTCTGACACATCGTAATAAAAACAAGGTTATACATACTGGTAATACAAAACTTATAAAAGTATATTAATTAGCAATTAAAAAAGCACAACGGATAGCTTACATAATTATTACATAATAAAGCACTTTTTGAAGCAGTTTAGCATAATTTGCATGGTTAAAACACACAACAAATAAATTATAGAAAATATAATAAATGTTGTACATAAACGAACTATGAGACATTCATGCAGAATATCGTGCAACTATTAAATAAAACATAGACAGTTATAACTATCCAAAACAAATATATACTGTATTGCGACAAGCACTGACACATTTAACTGTGCAAAAAAGACACAATGCATATTAAACAAACAACACTGGAGAACATAGAGGTACAAGCAAAAGCGTTAAATACACAACAGTGGTACAGATACAACAATAACAACAACAAGAATAACAACAACAACAAGAATAATAACAACTGTTATAATTACACACGCAGTAGTGCTTGCAGGAACCCGGCCAAGCAAAACAGCTGAGCCGGAGTCACACTAGTTATTGTTTAGTAATTTTAATGGGCAATATATTGGCAACTTATCATAGTTCCATTTGAATCGGCTACTAAGTTGTAGCTATAGTATTTTGGGTGGTTTGAATTGTTATTGAATATTATTGCATAACCAAGAACATTTAAGATAGAATATAATAAATGATTGTGCTGTAAACATTTACGAAAAGCGTACACATAATGAGTGTATCAATCGTTTACGTGTTCAAATCAGCACATATAAACAATGAAACACTTTTATGTATACCAGATTGTTACAATTATGCGTTCAAATTTTACAGTGTGGTTTGTTATGAAATATTAAAGCTTATGGAGAAGTTGCCAGGCAAAAAGAGCAACAATTGTCCAACAAAATTGCTTGTACAATCGGTGGTGTGAGTCCGCCTTTGTGCTGCCAGCAGCGGCCGGGTCTGCCTAGCTGCTCTCAGGTGGTGGAACAGGGACAACAACATTTGGTCGAAAACTTTGGACTTACATTCGTCTTGCCACGGGAAAGTGACACCAAACTTAGACGTACCTGTGGGATAGAGGAAGGGGGTTAGGACACGGGATCACAGGGGGGGGGGGGGGGGGGGGGGGGGGGGGCGTGCGTGATCAGGGGGCATGGGGAGGGGCGTTGACTCCATTGGTGGGAGGGGCGGGGGGTGGTGGTTACATTGGGGGCAGGCACACATTCCAAGAGGTGGACAGTTAATGTTATTTCCCATAAATGTCAAATTACCACAATCCTCATTTAAATTTATAATCAGTCAAATTTTTATTTTATGTGGGGAATACATGTCATGCACATAGTGCAATAATATATAAAATAGTATACAAATACATAATACTTATATTTCAGTATCATTGTTTTGATTGTCTTAGTGAAATATCAAAACATTGATGCTGTTAACCACAAGACATCCATGCTTGCCGAGCACGGATATCCCTAGGTGCATTAGGAGGTCAAAGAAAAACAAAATAACTTTAATATAATTCGTTTTAGTCCTGCTTAAGATTATAATAAATATCTGTAATTACAGATATTATTATTTTTTTACTATGACGACATCTTCATGTGCAAAAATACATCGTAAAATATTAATTGAATATTAGTACAATCATGAAGATACAACTACTTTCATGTGGTGTAATATACAGTATATATATATATATATATATATATATATATATATATATATATATATATATATATATATTGGCGTACAAATAGTTCAGTAACTTCAGTGTTATCAGTAAATTCAAATAATAACGGTGAACGATATTGACATATCGTATAGTTTATGTCCTTGAGGTTCACTGGCTTCTTTCCTCTCACTTAAACAGTAGGCTACTATAGCGCGGTTGGGAATATTAACATGTTTAGATTTATATCCAGTATTTGAGAATGGATAATAAGTCGTAGGCGTGTGCATAAACCTTTTAACCGTTTTGGTGGTGTAAAGGCTAGAGTGTTTACAAATATGTGTGTCATAACCCAGGTTCGAATCCCGGGGGATCACATATATGCTATCATTGATTTCATTGGAGGTGTTTGGTGTTATGGTGAAATTAATAAAAAATAGATTTAAGTCACACACAATCCCTTGTCAAATATCAAGAACTTTGAAATACACCAACTACGTGTTGGTCAAGGTATTTACCTTTATATTTATATATAATTTCTATATTTGCATACTTACTAGAAGCCGAAGCGACCGATTATATTATTGTTACTGTTATATAGTAAATTTACCACAAATACCTATTCCTTCTAAGATTATCATTAATGAAAATATTTAGTTTTCCATATATAGATTAACATACAGATAAACAAGTATACCAACCCACACGAAGATTAATAGATAAGCACATTGAGATACACACATACAGTATATATATATATATATATATATATATATATATATATATATATATATATACTGTATATATATATAGCGAGACAGAGAGAGAGAGAGAGAGAGAGAGAGAGAGAGATAAGTCAATATATCTGGAGGCTTGTGCCATATAGGAACATTAATTGGTTTCGACACTTATTTTGTAGAGCATAAAACAATAAAATATCAATACTATTATTCGAATTGTATATTTTAATATGTATCTGCGTACTCCTCTTAAATTAGGAATGTGTTTATAGTTTCTCCCAACGGTCAATATATTGTTTTATCTAATTATATATTTAACTATCTATCCCTGCTTTTGTGTATGTTCATCATTGTGTACCGTTGCAACGTTTGTGAACGTAATTTGTTTTTTATATCCATTTTGTCATATTTTCGGATTAACAATTTATTCCTTTCAATACAAAGAGGTGTATGGAGATGGCGACACCATTGCCTGTTACTATTGTGGCATAGATTGGGTAAGCAAGCTTCTTAGCTGAATCCCTTGCCGGCCTGGGCACCATTAATATTTGTTGCTGATCCTCCCTACCACTTTAATGGCGTGCGGGTTTAGCTACTGACTGACAGATAGTACAATAGCTATTTTCTAGCATTATTCTGACTAATATAAGACGAGCCGATGTTAATCAGATTTGGAAGGCCTCCAGGAAGGGAAGATGGACTATTAATTGTCTGAATATATGACAGAACATCGTGTTCGTGAAGTAAGAGGGATAAACAAACGAATCCTGCATAAATATAAACTAATGCCAGTAAAAATATATATAAGAAGAGGAAATGTTGAAGGTGCCCTTATATACCACCAAAATCCTTCCTGCATGTGCCCGCGTGTGTTTTTGCTTGATTAGGTATACAATCACGCCGCCGCTTGCTGAATCATAATTAATACCTCGCTGATGGATTTACAGCGCTGGTGAGTGGGAGAAGGAAGGAGTAAGCAAAAATATATAAGGAAAATATCTGTAAAGAAAAAAGGAAAAAGAAGAAAACGCAAGTAAGGAGAATAAGTAAATAATGATTCCTAATTAGTACCTTGCTGATGGACTTACAGCGCTGACAAGTAAACAAGTGACGGAATTATGGTGAAACTAAGTAAGGGAAAAGAATGTGCAAGGAAAGGTGAAGGAATGGGAAACAACCAAACGAACAACGAATACCTGAGGTCTTGATTCCTCAAAAAGCTCCCCAAGAGGGATGGCCATGGCAGACGTAGCTAAGAGAAAAGGAAAGGAATCAAGAGGAAAAAGTAATCATGGGGGAAAACAGGCAAGGAGGAGAGGAAACCAGAGGAAAACGTAGCCAAGGAGGACGGAAGGAGAAAATAAAACAAGAGGAAGAAATAGCTATGGGGAGAAGTGTGGAAGGAGAGAAGATAAAAGAGGAAAAAGTAACAAGAAGGAAAACAAATGGAAGGAGAAAATGAAACCAGAGGAAAAAACATAACCACATAAAAAAGTAAGGAAGAAGACGAAGAAAGAGGAGGACAATGTAACCAACGGGCACAGAGAGTAAGGATGAGAGAAAGCTTGGAGGAATATAGAGTAAGGAGCGAATAAACTAAAGGAAGCGCCCAATGAAGGAGAAGAGGGTGTACAAATAGCGCCACATTGAAAAAGTTGCCTTCCCTTTACATTTTAAAGGGCCTGGAGTTCGACCTACCCAGAATTTGCTCATTTTGTATTGGGTCTTGCGGAGCGGGAAATTGACTTCACCCTGCAGTTTGTCAAATACTGCCGAGGGGGAATTTTAAGAGGTTTTGGTTCGCGGAAGTACCCGGTGTAGCTTCTCACTGTCTAGGTACGGTGAAGTCACTTTGGAAATTGAATTGGGTTGATATTAAACGATTCTATTAAATGTTGCATAGTATAATCATCCGACGCACAAACAAAACAAAACAAATAATAATATTCTAGCGAAAACCTTGATGATGATGTTGTGTGTGAAAGCTAGATAGACGGACATTAACTTCACACTTCTACTAGGATAAGCAAAGATAACTAGGCAAAGTTTATTTAAAGCTCATAACTGTCAATGAAAATTGATAGTAATTATAACGACACAGTTAATGGATAAGGTTGTTGGCGAACTATTGATCTTTACTGTACGAACGCCGGCACATGCAAAATATCGTATGTTTGACTTGAAACATTGATCAATAATTGAAGGAAAATCCTGTAGCGAGCAATGCTCCTCAAAATAATGTTAAACATGTTAATTCAGCATGTGCGAATCGCTCATAAAAATATTCAACACTAATCATTGTAAGTACTTGTAACTTCTCACAGTTTAAGATTGATAGTTATATAGATAAATGAGCAACTTTGGTACAACTTATCCAAATTTATTATAAATTCTGAAGATAAGAAGGGGGATCAATAATTACAATAGTCAAATTCTTTACGGTTTCAGAGTGTTGATTGCGATGTTTGTTTTTTTACTTAAGCAGAACCAATACTGGCAGTAGCTTTTGAGGTGATTTGCGTTATTTTGAATATATTTAGAATATCTGCATTGTAAATGTGTAATGAAATGATATTTTCTGCAACATATTAAAGACTATTGATGATTGAATATATAGTTTTAAATTTAGATAAGGTATTTCTATCTAATCACCTACAACTGAATGTGAAGGTTAACTGAATGTGAAGGTTTCGACCGTAGTCAAACACACTATATATATTTTTTTTATTTCTATGTGAGTCAGGGAGGCAAAAGGCAGAACTGCCTATAGCGAGTGCATCCCCAAAAGTTGAAGGAGTGACAGGGCCAAAATCAAGGGACGTTCGAGCCAAAATGCCTGGACACACAGAGTTATATATACTGTATATACCGGTATATATATATATATATATATATTTATATATATATATATATATATATATATATATATATATATATATATGCTCAGGCCCAAACCCCACTTATCCTATTTTTTTACTGTTATTTTCCTCTATTTTATTATTTTTTGTTTTTTTTGGTATTTTCTTGGGGGTGGCCGATTCAAGACAGAGCAAGAACAGGAAAACACAAAACACAAGACAAAACAGCGAACAAACACAGACAAAACACAAAATACACACACATCTAGGTCACCCAGGAGAATACCCAGAAACCAGGGTCACCAAGGTCGCTCCAGCACTCCCCCGACCACCCGGAGAGGCTCCGATCTCGGCAGGCAGACATATGCAGCGGAGCCAAAGCCACAAGCCCGCCCACCACACTTCCAGGCGCACCCTTCATATTAATCGTCTCCCCGGGCCAGGCGCCTGATGGACTATTATCTAGTCCACCTTGCGCCCTACCCCTTCCCCCAAATGACCACGTGTTCACTCAACTATTCACAAGCATTCTCCATTCATTCCTGTTTATTACCCCTTCCTTTGCCTGATCTATAGTGATTCCTCTATCATCCAAAGCTTGCCTTACACAGTCTCTCCATCTCAATGGGGGTCTTCCTGCCCTTCTATCTCCCCTTGTATCTGAGTCATATATTCTCTTTGTAAGCCTTTCATCTCCCATTCGTTCAACATGACCATACCAGCTCAGCACCCTTCTGTCCACTCTGGCTGACAAATGTTCCTGCTGCCCCACTCTCCTACGTATCTCTTCATTCCTCAATCCGTCTCTACGATTAACTCCACACATACCCCTGAAGCAGCTCATCTCCATCACATCCAGCTTTCTTCTCTCCTTTTTCTTCAGAGCCCATGTCTCAGCCTCATACATCACTGTTGGCACAACAATTCCTTGATACATTGCACTTTTTACTTTCATTCCGAGATATCTCGTCTTCCACATACTTAGGTAAAGTGATATTTACAAGTACAGCTTAGGAAGGATGTCTAGTAATCAAAGTGGTAAAGTGATATTTACAAGTACAGCTTAGGAAGGATGTATAGTAATCAAAGTGGTAAAGTGATATTTACAAGTACAGCTTAGGAAGGATGTCTAGTAATCAAAGTGCTAAAGTCGCAATTTAACCGCGGACTTCCAAAATTCCTCCTTAAAACAGAAGTAAATAGTTCAATGATGACAACATATAAGGAATAACCACGTTCTTATAAACTGAAAGGGTTAAACATCTATCACATTCCCTAGATAATCTACATATCTTTCTAATAACCTGTGAGTGGTAGTATTGGTTCTCATAATCACATTTTCGATTACGGGGGGCTGCGTAGGGTGTTGGGGGCTGTGTGGGGTGTTGGGGGTGGGGGTGGGAGGGGGGCTGTATGGGGTGGAGGAGGAACGACAAATATACATAATTCCTATTTGCACATCCGCTGGGCCGGAAATTTTTACGATGATATATTGAATATGGATGAGATCTAATAATTTCTGGACGCTCGTGAAGGTATATGTAAGAAGCACATATACAGTATATGGTGAGCTTGTATTTGTTTAAGCACCGAGGTTTAATATTATATATATTTGTCCGTAATTATTTTGTCAAGACTAAATATTTGTACTTGGTTAATACAAAATATTTATTTCATAAATTTGGCGTATGATTATGTGTGTTTATGCATCTTACTTGTTCGTATACTAGCGCATTTTCGTATACGCGTTTCTTTTAATGGAAGCGGATAGGAGTTTTAATAAATTCAAATTCTAAGTAAATGCAATCGTATTCATATTTCAATACTTAAACAGGAATATAGGACTGGATAAATCCGCTCCTTCGTGTTCAGCTTTTGAATGCACAAATGTGTTTCCTCGAAGATAACACAGGAAGACTTGGAACCCATCGATATTAGAAACAGGCCTTATCACTGAAGGATGAGTGTATTGGTGTGTGTGTGTGCGTGTGTGTGTGTGTGTGTGTGTGTACTTACTCTAGTTGTACTTACTCTAGTTGTATTGCGGGAGTGAGCATGCTCGTTATTTCCCGCCTCCTATATGTGTAGGTGTTATATGTATTGTTGGAATGGCTGTGGATGTGTGTGTAGTCTGTATTTTTAGCCAATTGGCGACATCGGAAACGAAGGCTTAGGGTGGATCTGTATGGTACCATTCTCACTATAGACGGTACCGTCTCGCCCGAAGGCTTAGGTAGCCATCAGCTTAGGTGAACCATATGATACCCATCTCGCCTTGTACCATTTTTGCCAACCCCAGATGGGACGTCACAACGTCGTCCACTTATTCCATACCTATTTACAGCTAGGTGAACTGAGGCTAACACATGAAAGGAGACAAGCCCAATTTGTCTCCGCCCGGCCGGGGATTGAACCCCCGACCCCTCGATGTGTGTGTGTGTGTGTGTGTCTGTTTGTGTGTTTGTGTGTGTGTATGTATGTGTGTGTGTGTGTGTGAGAGAGAGTGTTGGAAAGGCTTTTCACTTTCGCTCTTATCCTTGTTCTTGTATTATTCCTTCTCTCCTTCTCCTAGTATCATATCTTGAACCTGTTAGCATTCTCTGTCAGTCCATCCTAACCCCATCCTCCCCTCGCCCTACTACCACATGCAGCTTAATGACACTAAGTCGAGCTCTGTTGTAATCCTTTGTAATCTCGCTCTCGCTCTCGCTCTCTCTCTCTCTCTCTCTCTCTCTCTCGGTCAGATGGATAGTTGAGATAGATTTTACCCCTTTAAATCCAAGAGGGTCTTCGGAAATTCGTTTCATGTTAGTAAAACAATTGGAAAAAGCGATCTGGTATGCTGAAAGGGTAAACAAATAGACCTTTCCTGAGTTTGATGAACTCGTCTACAGTTAGCCAGAATACATGAAACAAGGGAGCATTGTACTGAAGGAAGAACTGGTGGCAGTTATAAAACTATCGGTTACTTAATCATTATGCTAAAGGAAAATTAGTCGCGATAGTGATAGTCAGGAAACGATAAAGATGCATCATAGTAATACAAGGGCTGAAGACTATTTAAGAATTAACCACTTTACTACCGGTATCATCCTCTTAACTTTATTCTGGCTACTATTAGACGACTTTATTCAGTTTAAAAATGGCCTCCAGAAATTAACAGGCTTCTGACTATCTCACCTAACCATTTTTACTACCACAGAACCTTCTTAGACTGTATGAAGTCGCATAAATATTGCAAGAATGAAATTAAAACGACGTCACCGGTACAGAAGGGGTTAAATTGAAGTGGTAGAGAGAAGTTGATGAGGTAGAATGGACACACAGACCACACCGAACATTCGCTCCTTACAAAGCCACCCTTTAAACTAATACAAACTTAATATTATCCTAATAATAATCACAAATAATACAAATACTGAACACCAAAATTGTCCCTCCCTCCTTCCATCCTCTACTGCCATGGTCCTTATAGAATGTTGATTTTTTTTTCTTTCTGCAGGTTTATGGAAATGATAAGACAAGAAGGCTATCAGTGGAAGGCGGATGGTAAATCGGTATGGAAAGGCTGACGTGAAATATGATAATAATAAGGTAGGTCATCATTGTATTTATTCGAACGTAATAGAGATGTTTTACCTCGTATTTCAAACATATAATGAAATTATTTCGATTGAATAACAAACTTACTATGCCAACAGGCAATTACCTTGACTCTATATGCTGATGGAGAGAAAAGAAGAACAAAATATATTTACGTTCTGGGAACTGAATTGGTATTTGTATTCACAATTGCAAGAAATATGGCTACAATACTATGGTTGTACCAAACAGTACATAATTATACACTTGACACTTAAGTTTATATTATATATGTTTGAATAACATTGTGTACGCAAAATATAAAGAAAACGTATATGTAATATATTTGATAATACAATTTGATTTCATGTTAAGGGTATCTTTCGAACACTCCCGTACCTAATTTAAAAAAATTTCCTACACGTACACACCAGCTGAAACACTCTACGGTCCCCTACCTTCAATTAGGTTGTTACTGGTTTCCAATTTATCAATAGTTATGAAATAACATTGGAATTAACATATAACCTGCAGAGCACATTAACCTTTTACACAAAAATTCTTAATACCTATGTCGCTAAAAGTTGCATGTTCAAGGTGAATATCATGGTTTAGTTGAGCGTTTGAACATTCTCCTTCATTAGTGGACTATTAGCTCGAATTTTATTAAATTGGTTCATAATGCGTATGCTATTCAGGCTAGTCGAATAAGTATCAATAGTATGCTAATGTCTTGGCTGACAATTGAAAACAATAAAACTGAGTAGTTAATACGAATGGTCAACGTATAATACTTGCCCATTTAAATCTCGGTTATACCAATAGTGCTGTATTTCCGAATTAATTCGTATATTTCAACCTAGGATACATTAAAGCTTGGAACCTTTTCCAATAATTTAAATATTGGTTTACGTTAGTATTACGTGGAATGTGCACAACTTGAATGCGAGAGCTTTGTGTTTATCTCAATTAATGATATTTTGCAAACCAGACTAAATATACAAAACAAATGTACTGAAGAGGTTAAATTCGTTGCTGCATTCATTATTGTCTAATTATTAGGTGTATTTCTTATGCTGAATAAATGCTGTTCAGAGAACCATGAAGTCACCGTCACGTGCAAGTTCTACTCCCTTCCGGCAGGTAATACTCGTATCTTGTCAGCCAATATACTATGCAACAATATTATGGCTATTATTAGATGATTTACTTAAACCCAGAAAGGACATATTGATAGTCAGAGCGATACTTGAGGTAGTTTTCCCTGACTTTGATTATATGATTAATTTCAATCAGTTTATTGTAAGCCACTGCATAAAGCAAAAGTGATAAGAGTACCTCAAGTGTTACCCTTCTAAGATACGAGGTTGCGTTTTTTTTTTTCCTAAGTAGAAGGGTTTATCACTTTGGAAAGAAATTATGGGACTCAAAGGGATAATTTACTTCTTTGATTCTTAGAGGGTCTTCCCACCCTGATTAATATCGTATAATCTAAGCCAGAAGAAAATAAAAAGGAGTCATCAAATGTTGAAAGGGATACTAATATATACCGGTACAACTCCAAATGTTGAAAGGGATACTAATATATACCGGTACAACTCCTACAGTATCGTCTACAGTTAGTCAAAATTCCAAGTAAAATTCATCATCGTACGAAAGAATGTTTATTTGTTCAGTCAAATAACACAAATGTGTTGCATTATAACTATCTCTAAATGGTGTGATCCACTTAAGTAACGGCATGTCTGAGTAAGAAGGTTCATTTATGTAGGTTAAACCTGTGCGCTCATGGTGGTCCGTTCAAAGTTCACTAAAAATTCTCCGGCTGTAGCATTAATAAACTATAGAAATCGTGCTTGATTGAAGGGGATAAGCCAAATAATATGCAAAACTCAAAGCTGAAACCACAGTCAAATGCTAATCAAAATGCCAGGCAAAAATCGTCTTCGTGGAGTGTTAATCTTTTAGCAATATCCCGGCTGAGATTCCCACAGGAAGGAAGTGCATTGATGGCAGTCTGATCACGCGTCTGTAAGTGAGAGCTGGTGAAAAGTGAGCCCAGGAGAGAGAGTGAGAGAGTGAGTGAGCGAGAACGAGAGAGAGCGAAAGCATGAGTTTGAGAACGAGAGAGAGCGAGAACAAGAGAGAGCGAGAGCAAATGAGAGAGAGAGATGAGAGTGGGTGGATAATTAAATACTATAAGAAGGGTATATAGGAAGAGGATGAAGGAGTAACATTGGATAGAGGAAGACTGGAAACAGGAAATGTAGTTAAACTTTGCAGTGTTACCATTCCATATCTTTATATTCTATTTTGGCTTGCATTAGGTGATTAAATTCAACTTAGAAGAACCAGTTTATGTGAATGGGTTTATTTACATTTGTTGTTTCTCTTTGCTTTCTGCATGCCTTTCTCAAGTTAAATTATATCGTATAATGTAAAACAGGACACACACAAAGAAGTATTTATTTGTGTAAACAATACATTGGTTGTAGACGGATTACATGGTAGCTTAGAAAGGATAAGGGATACTGAAAATTACTAAAAAAGTTATGAAGGAAAGTGAAAATAATACATGAGAGAGAGAGAGAGAGAAAGAGAGAGAGAGAGAGGCAGGTGGGGTTGGTCGTTAAAAATGGTCAAACAATTTGTCTGGAGTAGAGACTTTTGGAACATACAAATAAATACAATTGATTCTAGTACATAAAGGTTTAGGAAAAAGGAAATAGATTACTATATATTTGAAATGCGATAAGTGCGAGTAATTGATCACAAGATATTGTCAGGAATAAAACTGGTAAGTACATTCCAGAATTAAAAACAAAAACAAAGGTTTTAACTTTGATGATAAGTCATAGTATACAAATCATCAGTGAACAATATTGTATTAATTAAGAAGGTTCATAGAAAAAAAAAAAAGTTCGATAAAGCTGTGGACAAATATTGTAGGCACCAATGAGATAATAATAATTTGGAAGTGATGATTATTAGGATTAATTAAGCACGAACAGATAAGATTGATAATCATGAACATATAGTATAATTATAAGTAAAATACGAATAGAGATTAAGAAAACTCAAACATTGTAAAATAATGAAAGCAAATATTTATAAAGAAAAACCAACAAGAAACACAAACACTGTAATTGTTGACATTTAAAGCAACCCCACAAAAGATAACAATCTGCCAAATTGACATTTTATAAGGCACGGGATATATAGAAACCGGTGTAAGGAGGGATTGGTACACAAAATCCACCCTAGGAGATCGGTCGAAAAAAAGTAAATTTAAAATGTTAACATAGAATTTCAATAGAGAAGATAAATACAAAAATATGTACGGTATTATTTAATATAAAAGTTAATATGGAAAGTATATATAGATGGATGATATGCAGGTTCGCATAGAAAGTTGATAAACCGGTTAGTATAGACAGTTAGTGTAACAACTAAATATCAAGATAATAAAAGAATCTGCTGGTAAGAGGGGTCGATACAGGAAGCTCGACTTGTAAGATCGGGCGAGAAAGTTAAGAGCGCAAGATTCCAACTCCTGGGATTTGTGAAGAGTTGGGTGAAGTGTTAGCGAGGGAAGCGGAGGTGCAGAAGTGTGGTGACCAGTGATGTGAGGAATGGTGTGTATGTGTGTGTGTCTGTATGTGTGTGTGTGTACGTTGTGAAGAGTTACATGAGAGTGGCTGTCATGAAGAATTTGATGAAGAGATGTAGGTAGTGGTATAATCGTATATTTAGAGAGAGAGAGAGATGCCGTTTCATATGTGCCATATCACGAATGAGCTTGCGTTTCTTATGTATACGTACATGGTATATGCACAGTATGTTATGGTAGTGTGCGTGGGTGTGGGTGTCGATTTATTGTTCATTGCAGCCCTGAGGCTGAAAATATATAGAGTTTTCCTTAATCCTAGGTACACTCACACGTACTAAAAGCTGCTCAGGGGTGGGTCCTTCCTTCCCCTCCTCCACCCTGGGCAGGTAGAAGGGGGGAGTCAGGTCCAAGTCTACCCCACCTCCCACCCCCAAACTATCACCAACTCCCCCACCTTCCTCCTCTGGCTGCTAGTTAGTGATTAACAACGTATGTTCTCATGTCTTGTACTGTAAATTATAGCTAAACCATCATTGCAAACTAATACAATGGCCAACATTTAAAATGTATTGGGCATTTAATATACTGTAATAATTATGTAATTGTATTCTTCAAAATGAGTCTCTATACATGCAACGTGAGTTACATAAGTTTCGGCTGTCGCTCTCTGTCTCTCTCTCTCTCTCTCTCTCTCTCTCTCTCTCTCTCTCTCTCTCTCTCTCTCTCTCTCAACACGTATAGTCCTACTACGAATTGAGGTTATTGAAGTTTTTCAAATATTTTATGGGTTTGACAATGTGGATTATAGCAAAATGTTTAGTCTCAATATGAATACATCACGCAACCATGGCTGGAAGTTAAAATTGATATGATTCAGCACGAGTATTTGTGAAAACTTGTTCACATATAAGAACTGTTCTACCTGTAACAAACTTCCCTCAGAAGTTGTAAATCATTCCCGAGTAGAACAGTTCAAGAAGATAGTAGATAGTATTTTCCACACTCTGTAATGAGTAGTGCACTAAACAATGTTTGTCCTTCTACTTTGAGTATCTCTCCGGAATGGACTGCAAGGTCTTTGAGATACTATTCATTGTAACTCCTTGTAACCCTCTCACTGTCTCTCATAACCAACACTATCTACGATCAAGATTTAATAGGTCTGAATGGGGTATACAGTATATCCCTTCATTTGTGTGTGTGATGAATGCTGCCTGCATTCGATACACATAGAGGAGAATTGATGGTAGAACTGTCTATTGAACCTTAATCTGTAGGCCTAGTTGAGGGTTTGTAGAGATGAGAGGCTGGGATCACAGACAGAGACAGAGGAGGGGGAAGTGAGAAGGCGAGCGCTTCTACTCAGGGGCTCGATATTCAAACCTTACTATAAATTAACACCAACTTTGATTGTAATTGACATAGAGTTCTACATTATATTGATTGAATAACGAGTGTATTGGCCACATTGAATGAACCATAGACCGTTTATAGTACACATGGTATTGCATAAATGGGACAATTTGAATGAAATGATAAATAAAACAATCAGTAACAGTCGCAACGCTATTCCAGCCAATATTTGCCCTTTGTCCTTTCCTTATTTATTAAAAAGACCCGACTGCCGTAAATGATTTAAGAACCTATGATTAGATGGTAGCGGGCATGTAGATGTGTATGCCAATAATGGTGAATATGTTATCCTTAATACTGTATGAGATTGGATTTAATTACGGTATCATCATATTCAAATCGCAGTAAACCTTGGACGTAGAGAGAGAGAGAGGGAGGAGAGAGAAACAGAAGACCCCTACAGCCGAAATTCATGTAACCGACGTTGTATGTAAACTAATTTTGAGAATACAATTACATATATTAAATTCCCAATACATTTTGAATATTGTCTATTGTATGAGTTTGCAATGATGGTTTAGCTATAATTTACAGTACAAGACATGGAACATACGTTGTAATCACTAACTAGCAGCCAGAGGAGGAAGGTGGGGGAGTTGGCGATAGTTTGGGGGTGGGAGGTGGGGTAGACTTGGACCTGACTCCCCCCTTCCACCTGCCCAGGGTGGAGGAGGGGAAGGAAGGACCCACCCCTGAGCAGCTTTTAGTACGCGTGAGTGTACCTTAATTACGAGGTCTCATGCGACCTTTGGCGACCGTGAGGTGCCTGGCTTCCCACCAAGTACTGTACATACGCAGATGCACTCTGTATTGGTGAGAAGATGTGTAGGCTAACATAGGCTGATATCAGCTTGGTTAGGGAGGAACCACGATACAATTCTCTCCGTCGCTATGGCCGAAAAAAACTTTAGGATTCTGGTGGATTCGAACACTCGCCCCGGCCCCTTGCGGTCAGCACGAAACAAGGCGCCTTAACCGACTGGACCACAGCGACCCGTACGTGTATGTCTGTGTGTGTGTGTGCTGCACGCACTTGTTATGCTTTTTCCGTATCGTACTCTACAACTCTTGCGAAACTCCGAGACTATCAATTGAAGCTTCGATTTTGTTTTTGTTATTTTGTATTGCACTACAGAGTAGAACCTTATTTATACACCTTGTGGGAAATATTATCCCACAGCGGATAATGTTAGTTAACCTATAAATGTTCGCATAATATCAATAATGTGGGGTAATTAACATCTTTCCTTTAATATTCTCAAGCATAAAAATTCCTACATATATTTAAATAACACTCTATATCCAAAAAATATAGTTTACATATGTCCAAAAATATTAGTTTGAGCCATCTAAGAAGATACTCAAACTTAACATACAATATATAAATAATGTTCAACTATTCGAGCCATCTAAAAAGATACTCGAATGAATTAATGATCACGCTATAAATAAAAGGAATCCGAGTTTACGAAGTTCACGAAGCAACTGTACGTATTATTGCGAGTCCGAACGAGATAGTTAAAAATAGATTATAAGCTCTCGAAGCAGTGAACTGAAAATTACCGGGCGGCAGTTAGTATCACGACACCGTGGATACCACACCTCTCAAGTGAATGTTCGTCTAGCCTACCGTATTATATCTATAGTGATTGCCTGGGTAAAAGTGTTAACATATAACTTCAGAATAGTGACACGTGTCAACGGAATCTACCCAGACAACACATCGCAGTGACAACGATAATTATAACGCTTGTGCGCTTTCCGAGGATAAAGTATCCGTTTATTTACCGGCTGGCCAGTTAGGTATTTTAGGGTATCTTTTAGGAGGACGTTACAAGGCATACCCTCCAAAAAACAAAAGTAAGTTTTGTATATTGCGCTAACTTTTCTTTTGTGACAATAATTGATCGACCTTGCTATCTAAATATAATTACGATTGAAACTATTAACAGGCCTAAGGTAGACCGGAAATTAATTAATATTTATTATCTTTATTACAGAATTACTTGTTTGCCGGATCCAACCGAGCCGTAAGGTAATTATAGAACTTGTTATTGTAAAGCCCGAATAATAGTTGTGTGTGAAGGTTGCTGATCATCGAGGGGCGATTAGGGCGGTCGCTACAGTTAACATTTCATTACACACCTCATGTATGCTGTGTTTGTTATCATTATTTGTATTATTGTATTACTATTTTTATTATAATAATTATTAAAAAGCAGATAAAGAGCAATTTGACGGTAAACCTGACTTTTTGGACCGACAGCGATTTCAGTAAGTTTTATTTTGTTTTTTGTATTTTTTCCTTCAGATATAGTGTTGTTTTATACTGAAGAGGAGCGGAAATGAGTATTTACCCATTATCCAACAATCTAAAAACACGCCCCTATTAGACTATTTTTATTTTTTAATGTTCTAGGCTATTAAGCCTAACCTAACAACCTTACCTAACCTAACCTAGTATATGAGTGGGGGCTGCCGCCCCCACACCCCCGCTGGTTAGGTTACTTTTTTTTTTTTTTTTTTTTTTTTTTTTTTTTGGTGCCATTAGCCTAACTTAACAACCTAACCTAACCTAACCTAGTATATGGGTGGGGGCTGCCGCCCCCACACCCCCGCTGGATGGGTACTGGCTGAAATACTTATTGTTTTACAGTAGCCTAGGCCTATACATGTATTTTAGCGTTTTTTTGTTTCTCCCTTGTAATAAATTTCCGCTCTTAATGCCATATATAGCAATGATGTATATGCTCTACCGGACCTATTAGGCCTAAAAAGATCGATGGGCTAACTGTCGGTCCAAAACATCAGTATAACCAATTTGACGATTGGAAGAAATCTTAAGGTATGAATATGAATGAATGGAGTCGTCACGTTAAACGGGAGTATTTAATTGATTTGTTATAGTGAAGTAAGGAGTATGTGTGTGCGCGCGTGTATGCATTTGTATTGGTTTGAATGTGTTTGTGAGTGTATGCGTGTCTGTGTGTGTGTATTGAAGGGACTACGTACAAGTTTTAATTTGTACGTGTTTGCATCTCTTTGGTGTATGTATAATTCCATATGCTGTGTTTGTATGTGTGTCTCCTTGTGTGTGGGATGCATTTTAATTGTAAGTGCCAATAGAGGAAGCGGAGAAGAAAGAACATTTTATAAATAAAAGAAGAAAAAATGGAAGGGCCATGTTAAAGTTTGAAAGGGTGTCATTGCTGAGTGATTTACTTTGTACTAGAGTAGTGTATAATTATGTAATTCACTCACTTATTCGTCAAGGGGAATCCACGCAATGCTAGCTAAACTCATTATTATCGCGCCTCCTTAACTGGGAATGTTTTGCGTGAAATGCATGTTAAAGTGTTTATGTATCGTTGGAATGGCTGTGGATGTGTAGTCTGTATTTTAGCCAATTGGCGACATCTGGAAACGAAGGCTTAGGGTTAATCTGTACGGTACCATTCTCACTACGGTACCAGTCTCACCCGAAGGCTTAGGTTGACCAGTAGCTTAGGTTGACCAGTACGATACCCATCTCACCATGTAACCGATCACCAACCCCAGATGGGACGTCACAACTTCGTCCACTTATTCCAGGTTCCTATATATACTGCTAGGTGAACAGAGGCTACACCGTTAGGAGACTTGCCCAAATGTATCTTCCCCGCCCGGGTCTCGAACTCGGGACCTTCTGGTTGTGAGCCAGACGCGCTATCAGTTACGCCACGGGGAGGTTGTGTGTGTGTGTGTGTATGTATGTGTGTGTGTGTGTGTGTGTACTTGTGGCATGAACGTATTAAGCTCGTATACTGTAATTGTTCATCTACTGTTGAATCTCCTTCAACTACCTCCTTCTAATCTCTCGCTCTCTCTCTCTCTCTCGTACTCCCCACCAACCCACCTCTGCTTGGTATTCATAGGCAAGAGATCCCTGGGAAAGATGGAGACTCCACCTCCAACACACACACTCTCTCTCTCTCCAACACTCCCAAAACTCCATCAACAGAACTATTAAATGACTACATGATCACCAAAACTCTCTCCACCATGCCTCCAACACCCTCATTAGCCTTCAGGGACTAATTAATCGCAACATTTACAACATCCTCTAATTATGCTAGTGTTATTTATACTCATAACTGGGAATTATGATTTATGACAGTATAGTTTCATAGTAAGAAATATAATTAAGGAACACGCTGTTAATTCACTGATCTGGTATGCTTATTAACTAACTGTAACTTAAAGCATCTTTTAGTATCCAGGCACAGTACTCATATATTAGTAATTAGTATCATCACCATATCCAGTATTTCTATTATTCCTTCAAACCCCTCAAAAGTTTCCAGTACTATACAGTATGTGTCTCCCTTGTCATGCTCTCCATCTCCAACAATCTACCATAATTGTCGTTTGTATATCTCCAACAATACCCCTACTATTTACAACCTCTCACAAACATTCTCTCACTTAACCTACAGTAGAATTATCTGTAATTTCTCCATCAACCCTCTATGCCCAACCAGTCCTTCCTCCAGATACTCAGCTTCCTTTACTAACTTCAGTACTTCTATATTCTGCAATCGCCCTTCAGTCGTCTCTTACAATGTCATCTCACCAGTACTTATCCCATATATCTAACTTCTGACATTAACTATATTTGGTATCGCCCCACAATCCCCCTGTATTATCACCACCTCGCCATTTATTAGTTTTCATCCTCAGCTCTCACAGCTTCCTCTACTTCCAGCACACTTATTTATTCGAGTCACCCCTCCATTAACCAAATCCTCTACCCCCCTCCCCTCCCCTCTCTAACACTTCTGTCACCTCCCCTGTTGTCGTTACTATACTCTGTTCAATATTATTATGCCGAAAATCTTGACCCCTAAGCTCTGTAATTCAAAATGGGCTATGAATATCTTCACCTATTACCAGACTGACTCTTTCCAAATGGTAGAAATAACAGTTCCATTTATGAAGTAGTTTTTCAGTTAGGAGAGGTTGAAGTCGGAATTTCTAACCTACCTATAATGAACATAACTCGTATTTTCTTAAACCACTTCCTTGTGTTAACGCTTACCCCTCACTAAGATATCCCTCTCATTTCCGTACCTACCTTCCCATCTTCTTCCAGAACGTTATTTCCCTATCAACATTCAATTAATCATACCCCCCTCCCCCCTTCGAGAAGTGCGGTAAGGGTGAAACCTCCCAACACGTGCGAACAACACTCGATACATGGGCGCAATGTGTTCATGCACAGAACAAGAGGCTGTGAGGGGGTAAAGAACCCTAAGAGACGGTTGAATACACCTAACTTCAGGGAAGCTGTTTTAGCAAGAGTAGTGATATGGTCCTTCCAAAACAAATCAGAAGAAATAGAGACACCAAGAATATTGAGAAAAAATTAATGTTATAGTATATATGTGTTGTTGAAGAGTAAATGTATTTGCTCCTTCGACTCTTCACTGAACAATAACCCACCATTGATACTTTCCTTTCTTCCCCAAATTCTCCCCCCCATAACCTCCATCACGCTTATATATTTTCAGCAGGAAGACTGACGTCAGATACTTCAGTAACCACGAAAGCATTTAAACTACATTTGGGTTAAAATTACCATATATTAGAACGTAAGACATGATGCCCCTCCATCACCACTGAGAATACCAGCTAGAAAATGACAATAGACCCATTGTCTATGCCTATCACTAGCTTCTCCCACGTACAGTAAATACAATAAAGACGTAAGTCGAACTGAAAGACATATGTCATAGTACTCATACATATCAATTCCTCAACCATCCCATTATTCTCCAATACACTGTTTAACTTCCCAAACCAATTGGTGTAAATTTAATAATAGTTATCTCCCCATTCGAACTTGCTACAACATCCCAATTTAGTGTCAAGGTCAAACAATGCAATATATCTAAATATTTTCACAATGGATTACCACCTAATAACATATCACCCACAGCAAAATCAGCTTATTCATTAGACGACTTTATGTACATCAATTCATCCCAAATACATAGTACCTCTATAAGCCTTAACATCACTATTCCATCATGCCTTAACTTCCTACCACAGTGGTCAGTCAATGCTCATAACACTCTCCATAACTACTCAATTGCTACTAACTTTAGCTGTATGCATACGACTCCTGTTTGCTTCAATATTTAACAAATTCCCATCAATAAAATCCTAACTCCATCTACATATTACACCCCAATAACAACAACGGATCACATTCCAAATATCCATCACAGTTTACAACAACCAATCTTCCAACAAACCACAAGCCAGATTCGTTATAGTCTATGTGTTTAAACTGGCGAGAAAGTGACTTATCTCAATCTTTATTACTCAGCTAGTACAACGTTTTCATAGACAACTATGGAGTTAATTGTGAAAACTTGTCATTCTTGAGATACATTGACATGGCACTTTCGTATTCTTCCATTAATTATTGATGAATTAGCTGTTAATGAAGTAAAGTTTTCGCCAGCCCGTGGTGGGTACCTCGCGTGAGGTGTTCAGTCTGATATACAGGAGTTACTGTATCATACAATAACTGCATTCATCCTCACTGGTCACAACTTCCCACCTTCCAAACACTATACGACTATTATTTACATCCCGACAGTATCACATCAGTCAACTAGTCATAAAAAAACTCCCATATTTAACATAAGTCAATATAGAGAGCTTACGTTAGGCAGCGCTTGGCCGCAGCCCTCATTTTCGTAACAGTGCCCATTGAAGCCCGTGGTGGGTAATCTATTTGTTATTAATTTCACCACAACACCAAACCCCTCCACTCAGTCACGTGAGTTATCCAGTCTGATATACAGGAGGTACTGCATATTATCCAGGCTACCATACTTTACCTCCTTGTGTGGAACGTCACAAGTGTCCACACATACCAGCTTCTGCTAATTACCTCCAGGTGGACAGGAATCGAAACCTGGTTCTCTCGGCTGTGAACCGAAGGTGCTAACCAATACATCACAGGTCACCCACATAGTTATCCCATCACCGTTACCATCATTGTAACTCAAACCAGTATATGCAAGTATCTTTGCCACATCTTTCTAGCTTTTAATTCCGGACTCCCTATCATTCAGAGCTCCCCAGCCCCCTCTGAGACCCCGGCTGCCCCTGATACATTTCTCTGCCGGTGTTTGAATGAGGTAGAGTCGGAGAAAGGCGCAAAAGTGACATGTGTGGGTTTTTAAGTCGGAATATATAAACATATTGGGTGTTTTTCTTGTGGAAGCGTGGTTGAAGGGGAGGAAATTAGATTTGTACTAGAAACCTTATCCTTTTATGTGTGTATTTATGTGTGTATTTATGTGTGTATTTATGTGTGTATTTTTAGTTATATTAGTTGTTATGTTTATTGTTGGTGAGTTAAGTATTGTATATCTTTATAATTCATCATTGGTTTGACATTATTGTGAAACAATAACGAAGGTCCTATTAGAATCATTCCCAAGTAGGTTCCTTTGGCTAGCCAAACCTAATTTGATCTGACCTTGCCTACCCAAATTTGATATAACCTAACCTGATGTTACCTACCTTAACCTAACCTGACATGACCTAACCTAGAGATTACAGATAGTAAACTTGACTTTTCAGTATCAATATGCATACACTTTATAATATAATGGGTATGAACCGGGTAAATAAAGTGTACATAATATTCTACACGTTTAGAGTATATATTGGTAGTAATAGACGCAAAGCCAATTGTCTTAAATACTCTTTACAAATCCAATTAATTCCCTTGCGTTTATACAGTGTACAGGAGCTTTGTGTGGATCCAACAATTATCACGGAGGCATTTCCTTAAGTAACCAGTAAACAATACAATCAAAATCAAAACAAACGTGTGGTAAATAATTAAGTCACTGTTTAATACAGGTATCTAAACCAACGCGCAAAATTAACAGCATGTAAATGTAAGCATTCCCGTAAAATATTCATGGTCCATACAATCTACAGTACATAGCTGACAGGCCAAATAGCCATATTCCAATTACAAATAACCCATCTGGATCCCGTGGAGGTACAATGTGGGCAGGTTCAAACAAAAATTTCATCACAGCGTGTCTGGCAATTCAAACCGCAGGTAAATATAATTGGGAATGAATGAATGCACGATAGTTAACTAACTCATTCTATGACAATTCTCACAATCAATATATGGTAAAATTTAAATATTAAGAAATAATTTTCAACATTTATAAGAGGTACGAAAACTTTACACATTGTTTACATACGAATGTGCGAACGACGACAATAGCTATGAATTAAAAACATATAATAATAATAATAATAATAATAATAATAATGCAATATATATATATATATACAGTATATTATATATACAGTATATATACTATTATATATACAGAGCCGCCTTTTCCCAAAGTTTTGCAGTGGTATGATTGTACAGCAATCTGTGGTTATTTATATAATTCTTGGCATTACTTTATAGTATTATAAACCTAGAAGTACATCTCAGTTTAGTTGTTAAGGACTTAGGATAAATTGGGATATACTGTATATCAAATAATAGTGATCGACCAACTTATCTTGCAAACTTTCAACCAATAGCTCTTAACCACTTTCAATTCAAACGTGTTGTTATTTAGCTCAGGTTACGTTTTAACATATCACTCGTATATTTGGCCCTGTTTAAATTTGCACAGGTTAATATTTAGTGGTTGAAGTGGTCTACTGTTTGAGATATCTGGGAGCATTTACTACGATCTTTGATAGTATTGATACGATGCCAACTATCATATTTTTATTATGGCTTTCGCTCACCGATTTTATTAATTTTGGGAATTATAGTTAAAAGTCAAGAGGTTCAGTAAGATATGTTTTACCCTTTTCTTTCCCGAAGGTCCTTCATGTGTGAAATATAGGTGTCTAATATTAGCCATAATAAAATTAATAATGCCATCTTGTTAAAAGGGATAATAGACTAGCACTTATTGGTGAATATAGTGTGGATATACATACGGACAGCATCATTATTTCATGGAACGCACAATCTCTGTTGAACAAGCTTGTTTATTGATGATAGTGATGTTATGTAAATGTTACCATCGACTGTCTTAGTTATTTAGTGTTGTCGATTTGTAAACCAATGAATGGATTTGAGAGTATTCTTATGTCGATATTACACATAGGAACGCATATAATACAATTGTTTCTATTCGTGTTTATTAAACGTAGAAATGCATTTATTTACGATAGACAACTGTGTGGACGTTTGTAATTATTTTGATGGCCTATCTACACACAAAACCAATTGAGCGACGGTTTGACTGAACGTGAACAAACTATAGGTATGAGCTCAATCCACACTGCTTCTGGCAACTTGTGTGTGTGTGTGTGTTTGTATGTGCGTGTGCACGAGCGCGCGCGCGCGCGCGTGTGTGTGTGTAAGATTCTGAATTAATTATATATTTGAATTAGTCCACCTCCGAATATTTAACTTACAATTGGACACCCATAACATATAGCCACGAAAAGTGTCTTGAAGAATATTGCCGAATATACTGTATACTGTGTTTATATATATATATATATTGTATACCCTTCAATCTCAAAATGTCAAAATCTCAAATTATTCTCCTTTCTCAGTCCGCCCATGCACCATCTCTCACTCTATCTTAATCCTCCTCACGATCACGCTACCCAGTAATGTCATACCTTCCCTCGTTCACGCTACCCAGTAATGTCATACCTTCCCTCGTTCACGCTACCCAGTAATGTCATACCTTCCCTCGTTCACTCTACCCAGTAATGTCATACCTTCCCTCGTTCACGCTACCCAGTAATGTCATACCTTCCCTCGTTCACGCTACCCAGTAATGTCATACCTTCCCTCGTTCACGCTACCCAGTAATGTCATACCTTCCCTCGTTCACGCTACCCAGTAATGTCATACCTTCCCTCGTTCACGCTACCCAGTAATGTCATACCTTCCCTCGTTCACGCTACCCAGTAATGTCATACCTTCCCTCGTTCACGCTACCCAGTAATGTCATACCTTCCCTCGTTCACGCTACCCAGTAATGTCATACCTTCCCTCGTTCACGCTACCCAGTAATGTCATACCTTCCCTCGTTCACGCTACCCAGTAATGTCATACCTTCCCTCGTTCACGCTACCCAGTAATGTCATACCTTCCCTCGTTCACGCTACCCAGTAATGTCATACCTTCCCTCGTTCACGCTACCCAGTAATGTCATACCTTCCCTCGTTCACGCTACCCAGTAATGTCATACCTTCCCTCGTTCACGCTACCCAGTAATGTCATACCTTCCCTCGTTCACGCTACCCAGTAATGTCATACCTTCCCTCGTTCACTCTACCCAGTAATGTCATACCTTCCCTCGTTCACGCTACCCAGTAATGTCATACCTTCCCTCGTTCACGCTACCCAGTAATGTCATACCTTCCCTCGTTCACGCTACCCAGTAATGTCATACCTTCCCTCGTTCACTCTACCCAGTAATGTCATACCTTCCCTCGTTCACGCTACCCAGTAATGTCATACCTTCCCTCGTTCACGCTACCCAGTAATGTCATACCTTCCCTCGTTCACGCTACCCAGTAATGTCATACCTTCCCTCGATCACTCTACCCAGTAATGTCATACCTTCCCTCGTTCACTCACTCTTATAATTATTATAGTCAGTTACCCTCCTGCTCACTCAATCTCTCACGCTCACTCAATATTGTACTGTTTCTACTCACTCTCTCTTCTTGTTCATTCTCCGACTGTCCCCACTCACCCATTCTCACTCTTTACTGTGTTACACTCCTACAATCACCCATATCACTCATACCTTCTCTATTGTCACTCTCATAATCCCTCACTGTTATTCCTTCACTCCCTCCAGTTCCTCTCACCACTCACTCACTCGCAGTCACTCATTCACTTTCCCGACATACTCTCTTTCTCACACTATTAGTCTATTTTGTATTTAGACCTCACTCTTTTACTCTCTAACTTTCCCTTGCGCACAGACTATTTATCTCATGCATCCACTCTCAATATCCCTCACTCACTCTCTCTCCCCACTATCACCCCCCCCCCCTACCCCCTTCCCGTTACTCTCTCACTGCTTTGCTATCCCTCACTTCACTGATAGTGGGTCAGAAATAATCTGTCATTTGTCCCTAACCTTTACTCTTCCTCTCATTATCACTCACTCTGTCTCACTCTCTCACCCAGTTACTCTCTCTACCTCTCCCAAGCTCCCTCACAATCACACAAACTCACTCATCTCTATCACTCACCTTTTCTTCTAATCACACTCTGTCACTCTGCCTCACTCTCTCACCCAGTTACTCTCTCTACCTCTCCCAAGCTCCCTCACAATCACACAAACTCACTCATCTCTATCACTCACCTTTTCTTCTAATCACACTCTGTCACTCTGCCTCACTCTCTCACCCAGTTACTCTCTCTACCTCTCCCAATCTCCCTCACAATCACACAAACTCACTCATCTCTATCACTCACCGTTCTTCTAATCACACTCTGTCACTCTGTCTCACTCTCTCACCCAGTTACTCTCTCTACCTCTCCCAATCTCCCTCACAATCACACAAACTCACTCATCTCTATCACTCACCTTTCTTCTAATCACACTCTGTCACTCTGTCTCACTCTCTCACCCAGTTACTCTCTCTACCTCTCCCAATCTCCCTCACAATCACACAAACTCACTCATCTCTATCACTCACCTTTCTTCTAATCACACTCTGTCACTCTGCCTCACTCTCTCACCCAGTTACTCTCTCTACCTCTCCCAATCTCCCTCACAATCACACAAACTCACTCATCTCTATCACTCACCTTTCTTCTAATCACACTCTGTCACTCTGCCTCACTCTCTCACCCAGTTACTCTCTCTACCTCTCCCAATCTCCCTCACAATCACACAAACTCACTCATCTCTATCACTCACCTTTCTTCTAATCACACTGTCACTCTGCCTCACTCTCTCACCCAGTTACTCCTCTCCCAATCTCCCTCACAATCACACAAACTCACTCATCTCTATCACTCACCTTTTCTTCTAATCACACTCCGTCACTCTGTCTCACTCTCTCACCCAGTTACTCTCTCTACCTCTCCCAATCTCCCTCACAATCACACAAACTCACTCATCTCTATCACTCACCTTTCTTCTAATCACACTCTGTCACTCTGCCTCACGTTTACCCTCTCCCCTCAACCTTTCATTCTCTCAAACTCGCCTAATATCCCTCACTTTCATATTCACACACACTTCCTCTCGCTATCATTATATCTGTTCTCACCCACTCACCTATAGTCTATTCGTTCTAAGTAGGCTAGAGATCATGACCTCTAACCTCCATAACTAAAAACGACTCGAGTAACCGAGCTAATATTTCTACCATTTGGGAAGAATCAGTCAAGGAATAGATGTGGAGAGTTACAATCAATTTGCTTTATCCCTTTTTGAGTTACAGAGGATATAGGCCATGATTTCTCACCTACTTACCACTCCCTAACTTTCCTTTACCCTAACTCTCACTCTCATAATCTTCTTCTCTCTCACTTTGCCCTTCTTTAGCCCTCCCTGTATACTCTCCCTCTGACTCTCCCCCACTCTCTCACTCTCCCTCACACTGCCGGTGATGGATCGGGAATGGCCGGTCATTTGTCCGTAACGAGGAAGACACTGGACAAAAAACATTAACGAAAGAGAGAGAGAGAGAGAGAGAGAGAGAGAGAGAGAGAGAGAGAGAGAGAGAGAGAGAGAGAGAGAGAGAGAGAGAGAGAGAGAGAGAGAGAGAGAGAGAGATCTTGGCTATTTATTTATAAACGCAGTAATCCTTGATGTATCTGAGATAAAATAACAATAGTTGTTAATATGCAATTGATGACAGTTGCGGATTTAAGGCAAGGTGTTTGTCTAGGCGATGAAGAATGGCATCAACGGTGCTACTCGAGTAAAACAAATTCTTTGTCTCGTATAAGTTAAAAGATTCACCAATGATTTTGTAGTCATTTCCCCTCGTGAAATTTGACTGTTAGATCGTAATGTGCAGTATTTATTGCAGTTCATATTGTCGATGCATTTGATGATAGTTTGCTTTCTCCTTTCGGTTTTTTATATTATTATTATTTTTATGTTTTTGTTCTATGTGGATGAGGGAGACAAAGGCAAACACTGCCTTTGACGCGTGCCTCCCCCAGAGATGAAAGAGTGACAGGGTCAAAATCAAGGAACGTTCGAGCCAAAATGTCTGGACACATGGAGTTTGAAAAAAAATAAGTAATAGGATGAGGGAAAGATGGATTCGGGGAGAGAGTTCCAGAACTCAACTGTTGAATAGAAGAAAGATTGGGAGTATAGTTTCATTCTTGAGTTGGAGAGTTGTACAGATTAGGGGTGGGATTGTGTTGCAAGACGAGTACTACATACCCTATGTAGAGGAGGTGGTATACACTGTGAAAGCTCTGAGGAACACTGATTATTATAGTAACGATAGAATAGCAATTATTGCATTGTCCGCAAACTTTGAGATTGTTCATGGGAGGCCCACATCTATATCGTAAATTTAATGTAAACTAGGCCCTACTATTGATCCTTGGGGTACCTCGTTAGTTACATTGGTCCATTTGGATGCTTTACTGTTTATGATTACTCTTAGCTTTCTGTCACTGAGCCAGATTTATATCCATCTCTGCACATCCATCTCTGCACACGGCATTGCGCTTTAAATTGTATCAATACAAGTTTGTGTTGACATTTGTAAAAGGACTTTTGCAAATCAAGGTTTATAACATCTACAGCTTTATTCTAGTCATATAGGGTGAATATATCGTGAACAAATATAAGAGGTTTTTCTAAGAAGGCACATTTGTTACGGAAACCATAATGAGTGTTTTTGTGTATGTTCTTTTCGTCTAAGTGATTTACGAGTGTGTCTCTTATGAGTGTTTCCATCATTTCACATACAACTGAGAATAAACGAAAGAGAGAGAGAGAGAGAGACTCCAAAAGTAACTAAAGAAGCAACATTATTCCGCACAAAACTATGAAAACTTCCTTATATAAGTTGTTTTAAGAATGTACTGTATATGCCCGAGAGGAAGTAAGTTGGAATATAGAAAAAAAAAAAAAAAAAAAAAAAAAAAAAAAAAAAAAAACTCCAGTCACCCACGTACCCCAACAGCTAGGCACATAAAGTGTGTGTGTGTGTGTGTGTGTGTGTGTGTGTGTGTGTGTGTGTGTGTGTGTGTGTGTGTGTGTGTGTGTGTGTGTGTGTGTGTGTGTGTGTGTGTGTGTGTGTGTATCAATATATATTAGTGGATGTGTTTATATGTGTATGATTAAGTGACTTTATGTATGTTTGTTATGTTTGCATATACAGTATGTATGAATGTTTGTATGTGTGGATACGTAGGTGCATTTTTTTGTGTGTATTTTTCTATGTGAGTGTTTCTGTGTTTCTATCATGATCTTTTAGTTGTTCGGGGTCGTAATGGAAGGAAGTTAGCATCATCCCCCAGGGATTACACCACCGCCGGACTAACTCGCAATCCCATCGTAAATCCCGAGAATTGGTGAGATTTGGCGAGGCTGGGATTTAATGGGCGGTGTGGTATTATCCTAACTGGGTCACGGGGTACTGGCAGGGGTCGAAGGATGGTTCAGACAAAGAGTTCGAGAAAATAAATAGTCAAACAAAGAGCCGGGTACTGTATTCAAACTAAAACATCACACGAATTATTTTAAACAAAAGGAGTCAAACAAAGGTGCTTCCAATGATTAAGACAAATAACGTAATGAAGGTTCAGATAATGTTTCATACTAAACTTGAACCAGAGGCTTCGTGCAAAATGTTGAGCCCCTGGTCAGACAGAGGGTTTATTCGAAAAAAAGGTTCAAACAAATATAACAAAATATTCAAACAACGGCTTAGACAAACAGCTAAGGTTCAGAGAAGGGATTCAAACAAAGGATTCAATGTGTAAGAGAGCTACGCCAACTTCATACTAATTCCACTCGACTTGAAATAAAATAAAACGTATATTTTATGAGGATATGTTTATTTATGTGGTTTGTCGTATTTCAAAGCTTATGCCGTAAGAGGTAAAAGTAAAGTCGCCATACATATTGTTTATCTTAACACGTACCATATTTGCGGGTAGTTTGGCGTAATTATAATACACCACGGATATGAGCACAACTTTTGTATTCCAGTTGTGTTCATTGTCGGAGCCAAACAAATATATATATATATTATTTTAAAATTAATTCAGTATATATGTATTATCTGTCTGATGGATTTAAGTACATCAATGGCTTTGAGTTGTAATTATGTAATTGAGTGATTATTTTGTATATTTTGTCGGCCTTAGTTCGACGCCATTATGTAGGTATCTGCGTAATATTTCTAATATTTATTTTTAGTATTCATATATTAAACTTTGTCATTCGAACTTCTCCTCCAGATATCTTTCAGCGATCAATCCCTCTTACAGGTTTTTCAGAGCTCCTGTTCCAATCTCCTTACAGCATTAAGTTCCTTTCAGTATTCTTCAGTTTTCACACTAACTTTATAACCTTATCAGCCTTCCTTCTCTCACTTTGACTGGCTCACTTTTTACTCTGTCATTATTAGATTCTTTTCCTCCCACTTTCTGACGTTCAATCTGTGTCCGTGCCAAACTCGGGAGATAAGCTTTTTCCTTGGGTTCATTGTTATCTCGTAATTCAGTGTGTCTGTTTGACCTGTCTACTGTTCTTTCTCTCTCTCTCTCTCTCTCTCTCTCTCTCTCTCTCTCTCTCTCTCTCTCTCTCTCTCTCTCGCCCCCACGCTTTTGCCCGTGGTGGACGCACAAGCTCTACTCGAAGTTGAGTATCCTATTGTAAATAAATAATTATTTTGCATGACCATTAGTTAAGTGCTTACTAAACCCACTAGTAGTGTTGTAATGTTATGCATGCTACTTTCTTGACATATTTTTGACTGACAAATATTTGTTTGTTCCAAATCAAACGGTGCTTCCTTTGTTTACATTGTGTTTACAGACGGTTCCCGCGCAAATTCGTTCCCTACGCTTTACTTTTTATAACATATGTCGACCTAATTTGAGCATCATATTGCCCATTTTTCAATTGATTTTGCATGAACTGTAGTTAGGGGTGTATTTAAGTCCAACAGTAGTTGTTTTGCAAGATACATTAAAATAAGTTAGTTAGTTAGTTATTGGTACCCTAGGCTAGGATAGCCCTATACTGCCTATATTTCAGTGTATTATCCAGTGAGTAATCCAGCGTATATACAGTGTATGATCCAGTGTATTTTCAGTGTATAATTAAGTGTATTTTCAGTTTCTTTTCTTACCCACTTGACTGGTAAACTCTGTTTATCAGTTTTTGTTTGTGTGTGTGTTTAGCGACGCAAGGGCAATCTAGCCATTGTTTCAGCCTAGCGACTGTGTTATTGTTATTATTTTTTTCTCACTCGAAGTATTTTGAAGTGAGTGAAGTGATTTGAACTGAGTATAGTAATTTGAAGTGAGTGAAGTGATTTGATACCTAGTGAAGTGATTTGAAGTGAATACATTGACTTGAAGTGAGTGAAGTGATCTGTAGTGTTTGTTATTGCCACAAAGTCTCGCGCCCGCACGAGCTGTTCCGGTAGGTTTGGATCTACCATTTTTGCCTTTCTCGACGTTCCTGTCTGTCAATTCTGCTAGTTCCGTTAATGTTATGCCGGCGCAACTGGACGAAGCTCTCAACAGGATCAACTCCCTCACCATGAAGCTAGAATCACTTCAAGAGTTTGCAGCACTCAACGTAGGAGTGGCACCTGCTGTAGAGATCACCGCATCAACGTCAAGTGCCATCAGCCCAACGCCTGCAATGCCCACTTCAGTTGACGCACCAGCTCGGGAGGAATCAACTAGCTACTTGGCCTTCTCTCAGGACAACTTCCGTGTCATGAATAACAACATTCGACCCACTCCAAGGAGGATCATCCCCATCACCGAGTGCTACAACTGTTTCAAGATTTTAAAGGACTCAGTCTACGAAGAGGAAACGGAAGAAATTCGGCTGGTTGGAGACTCGATGGTTCGTGGCCAGCTCACAGAGTTCTGCGCCAGGGCACCTGGGACCAGGAAGCGCTTCTGTATCCCGGGTGGAGGTGTGAACAACGTTGTTGCTGCAATCAACAAAGTGTCCAGACTAGCCCCGCCAACCACAGTGTACGTCAACCACGTTGGATCCAATGACGTGCAGCAGACCCGATCAGAGGACCTTCTGCTCAAGTACTGGAAGCTGATAAAGTCTTATAAGGAAAAGTTGTGCAGGATCTAAATATCAGGAATTGTCCCCAGGATCGGTGTAGAGAGCCGGTTCTTCAACATAGCCACCAGCATTAATCGTCGGCTTGCTAACCTGTGCAAGGAGGAGGACATCAAATTCATCAATACCTGGGATGCCTTCTACCACGAAGATCATCTGTTTTTGAAGGACGGAGTACATCTGAACCAGGTGGGAGCAGCAAGGTTTCGCCGCTTGCTAAACGATGCAGTAGGGTATTTGTTTTTTGGAAAAGAAACTGAGTCAACCGAGGACCGCCACGGATGAGGACCGAGGACAGCGAGGACCGAGGACAGCCATGAACGTAAATGTAGATCAGACAAGAACCAAACATTCTATTAAAACTTTAAAGGTTTTCTATGCAAACACTAGTAGCATTTGCAATACATTTTCAGATGTAGAGGAACTAGTGTTTACAGAAAATTATGACGTAATTGGCATTACAGAATCTTGGCTCAATACAGAAAACAGAGATTTGTTTGCAGAGTATTCACTTCCCGGTTATGTAGTGTTTGAGAAAAGCCGAATTAATATAAACGGAGGTGACGTTTTATTTGTTATCAAAGAATGTCTTAACAAATAATGTTGGCTGTATATCTTGAGTGATGTAGGTCGACGTAAAAATCCTTCATTATGATTTTGAAAGTTATATTCTAGTAAAAGAGACATACAGACAAATAAAAACGCGGGTAATGATGACCACCATGTAATCGTTCGTTATCTATTGGTATAATTAATATTAGATACAATATATTATGGGTGGTCAAAAAAATAATATAAATACAGTATAATGTATCCTTGTGGAAATGTGTGGACCCCAGCTGAGCGTCACAAACTGGTCGGTATAAATCTGGCCCCAGCACTTACATCGACACTTAGGGGGAGGGTATGGGGGTGGGGGAGATTGTGGATGTGGGGAATGGTGTGCGAATGTGCTGATGGGCGCAAGGGAGTTGATGGAATGGTGTGGGTGCGGCTGCGGATGTAGTGGGGTGGGGAAAGGGTGTGGGTGAGTGTAGCTGTGGTTGCAGAGGGATGGGGAAAGGATGTGGGTGTGGGTGTAGAGGAGTGGGGAAAGAATGAGGGTGTGGGTGTAGTGGGGTGGGGAAAGGGTGAGGGTCTGGGTGTAGTAGGGTGGGGAAACTAGGGTGAAGGAGAGTGTCAGGGTGGGTGTAGAGGGGTTGGGAGAGTGTATGTGTGGGGGTCGAGGGGTGGGGAAAAGGATGTGGTAGAGTGTATGTATGGGTGTACAGGGGTGGGGATAAGGTGAGGGAGAGTGTAGGTGTGGGGGATGCTGCTATGGAAAGGCGCGGAGGTGGGTGGACAAAACTGCGGGAATGGTGGTATGTTGCACGATGTCTGGGTGGAAGGATATGAGTTAGGGAATGGGAGGGAAAGTGTAGGGCTAGATGTACATAAGTAGGGGACTAGTGTAGGGAGGGGGTCGGTATGGAAGAGTGGGGAAAGTATGTGGGTGAGGGCGGTGAAAGACTTGAGGGTAAGGTTAGGGTGTGGGCTATTATTGTCGAGTGTGGGAGGGTGTAGAAGAGTAGGGAGTGGTGTGGGCAAGGACGTCGGATGGTGTGAGTAAGCGGAGTGGGGAATGCTGTGGGAAAGATAGTGAAGGATGTTACGCCGGGTGTTGGATAGTAGAGGGTGAGTAGGGAAGGCAGAGAGGGTGTGGTTGTGGAGTAATGGTGTGTGATAGAGTAAGTGACCTGAGTGGGGAATGGTATGAAGTGTGGGGGATGGTGGCAAATGACGTTGGGGTGGGTGTTGGATAGTGGAGGAGGATGGAAATGTGGGTGTGAAGAAGAGTGTGGGCGTTTTAGAGAGAATGTGGATGCTCAAAGTACAAAGATAAACAAGCAACAGCAGATCTATTGATCATTTAGATGCTGCTCATATCTAATCTACCAAGCCTGTATGGAAGAACATAAATGGATAGCACAGTATGAAAGGAAGCTATTCATATGATTAACGTGGGTTTAAGAGCAAGATATTTATCGATTATATTTTGAAAGTTTGGTCTGGACAGTACAACCTTCAATGCCATTACTAGGTGATTCATTACATTTTTGTTTACCCCTCTACTGGAAATTAAATGCTTTGTCAAATTTGAGTGAAATAGGCTTGCCCATGGTCTTACATCCATATCCTTTAGTGTAATTTAAATGTCCAATGTGACCTATTTGCTGACATCCATATTGGCAAAATCTCTAATAATTGTATATATTGAAATAGGTTCTCTCTTAACCTGCGCTTTGATAGACTAGGCAATATAGAACTTTGTTAGACGTTCTTTGTATGATTTATTCTTTAGTCTATTAATAATATTTGTTACACTCCGCTGTATTCCCTCCAGTTGTTTTATCTCCTGTTAATGATATGATCGCCAAAATTGTCCGCAGTATTCTAGATGAAGGAAACTAATAAATTGTATAAAGTGAAAATAATGTCTCTGAATTTGGATTTGAATGGTCTACCAATGGAACTAATAATGTTATTGCTTTCCTAGTCATTCGGTTCATTGATGGCTATGTTTTAAATGTTCGATACTGTATTGTTACTTCGAAATCAGTTTCTTTATCAGTGCTTTTGAGATGACTATCATTTACTTAGTAATACGCCTCTTCCACCTTGCTGAAACTCTTTTACCAGATTTGGCCCTAATTGGATAATTTATCTAATCACTTCGGATCTGTTGAACGTGTAATACAGATACTACTATGTTTGTAATTAATGTAGCGTCTGCACATTTTTAAATTGCACATGACATTTGTTTTACATGGATATACAATTATACATAATGTATGGCATGGTGTTGGTGATTGAGGAAAGGTCGAATGTATGTAGAGGAATCAAGGGAACCTGTGTGTGTGTGTGTTTGTGTATGAGTGTGTGTGTGTGTGCGGGGGTGTGGGGGGGGGGGGGGTGTACTAAGGGAGGGCATGAGATCAACGAGCAGAGTTGATAAGTTGGTGTGTGATAAAGGGGAGTCGTAGATATTAGGGAATATAAAAGACACGAAGAGATTCCCCCAAAAAGTTAGAGATCAATACAGTGTACTGTGTTGAAATACGGGAAGCAGGTCAAAACGGCCACACTCCGAAATAGCCACTCTCCAAAACGGCTATACTCCAAAACGGCCACAGCAAGAACAGCCATAGCCAGAACAGCCACAAAACATAACAGCCAACATTCTAAACGGCTACAGGGGTTATATTAGATCAGATTTGGTTAGTTTAGGCTAAATTTGTTTAGGTTAGGTTACGTTATGGTAAGTTTGGAGAAAATAGGTCAGGATACTGTAGCGCGTTTGGGTGTGTCCGTTATGTTCTGACAATTTTGGAGTGGAGAAATGTTGACTCAAAACATTAAGTAAGAACTTAATATATTTATGTATATACCTATATATATAAAAGAGTGACGGAGTGCAGCATGGACAACTTTAGCGTTGGATTTATTTGAAAGTGTGGGCATCTTTTCAAATATATATTTTTTTATTTAAGTAACTACAATTACTAGTTTCTAATTCAGGCATGTATTTTTTAATTGGCAAATGTATACACACCACGGGATTTCTATTGTTATATACTAAAACTCAATTACGACACATACAGTATAACTGAATATATACTAAGTTATGTAATAACAATACTATTAAACATTGCTACTGAATTCATTGTGTAGGAGCTGACCCAAAAGTAGATGTCTGAAAAGTATGATAAGTCCTTGCATTTTTTTTTTTTTTTTTAATTAGTTGGGTCAGTTTGTATATCGTAATTGTTTATGTTTATATACAAGCTATCAATATACACACTGCGCCATAATTAAAGTGTAACTATCATATTATCAACTAATTTTCAGGGTAAAACTATTGAACTGGCTTCTGGAAAGGCAGCGCTAAAATTGATGGATGTAACACCCACGTTAAGCGATTGATTACAAGAAACTTTTTCAAAATTGCCTAGTGGTTGCGAAAACATAAGAACAAAACGTATTTTCTTTACTGGATGAGTAATATTAGGTAGTTTTAAATCCTTTGATAATCAAATGTCTTTCTTAAACTCAATACAATCTACTAATACTTGACAGAATACAAACAAACAGTCATCATAGTTTTGATGGCTTCGATTAATGGTGGATCTGCTCGAGCGCTATTTCCGGCAACTTTTATCTGTAACTCTCTCACAACTTCTGAATCATACACTAATATGAAAAAGTGTTATCTAAAATAATATAAAGTCATTATAGTTGCCAACACCGGCGTAGAATAGACTGAAAATCTGTCCAGAAAAGAAAAGTTGCCGGAAAAACACTTATAAATCCACTATAAGGCGACGAAAGGTTGAAAACCATAAGGGGACTTGGTGTTATAATAGTAATGGGATCATATTACACATGGAGACAGAACTATGGAAGTTAAGGGAAACACTTTCAAGGGATGGATTAAATAACTAATACAGGATGTGAGACTGAAAATAGATGTAGTAATAAACGGTGGTATGCCTTAGACGTTCTTTGTGTTCGCTTGATCCCTTTCTTTCAGTATTTGTAACTCATCCATAGTCACTTTGCCCACATTTACATTAGTTTCCCCAACATCTAAGCTAATCCATCTTTAGTTTTCGAGCCTAATATAAACTAATCCTAATTTACGTTAAATTTGTGCGTAACTTAACTTATCGTAGCCGATCGTAATCCAACTTATCCTAACATAAACCTAGCCAAAGTTGACCCTATATTGTGAGTGAAACAGCCCGAGTGTCAGCAAGTAGATTATTGGGTGAACCGAAGTGTGGACGAAATAACTGTTACCCATAGGACTTGGTAGGGATTCTGAGAGCCATAAAGGACTCAAGGGAAGATCAATGGCATTCTGGGGGGGGGGGGGGAGAAAGAGAGAGAGAGAGAGAGAGAGAGAGAGAGAGAGAGAGAGATATATAGAGAGAAAATTCCCTCCATGCCAATTATCACTATCTTGAGGAACCATCGACTTTGATGAAGCGAACACAATGTTTTAGTCACCCCTCTTATCTGCCCCTTTGAGAGAGAGAGAGAGAGAGAGAGTGAGTGTGTGAGAGTGAGAGAGAGTTACAAGGTGTCACAAGGAATAGTTAGTATTTCAATGATCTTGCGATCCATTCCGGTGAGATACTAAGAGTGGAGAGTGAGGGGTTGTGTAGTACACCACAATCATTGCATACTTGGTAAAATACTATCTACTCTCTTCTTGAAGTGCTCTACTGAAGAACTATTTATAACTTCTGAAGAAAGTTTGTCCCAGGTAGAACAGATCGTACATGTGAAAGAGTGTCAATGAATGATAAAGCTGAACCTTTATATTTGTAACTTCCAGCCATGGTTGTTTGTTGTATTCATATTAAGGCTAAACAGGCCGTATCAGAGCGTTGTAGAGTGTGAGGTCTATTTCCTTATGTTTTTACCTACAGTAAGTTGCTGCGCAATATAGCCAACTAATGTCTGAGCTTTCTTCTTTACTTCAATGCACTGCTTGGAATTGTTTAGGTCACTGCTAATCATAGCACCCAAATCCTTTTCCTACTCAGTCACTTCCAGAGTCTTCCACAATAGCGAGTAGCCTGACTTGGGGTCTGCTTGAGCGATATGCATCACCTTACACTTTTCCAAGGTTAGTGACTTCTGCCATGTCTCAAATCATTCACTCAGTTTGCTAGGATCCACCCAAGGCTGCTTAGCTCCTGCAGGGTCCTTCACATTCTTTCCAAGCTTAATGTTATCTGCAAGCTTGGAGATCACAATCAACAGACCAATATCGATGTCATTGACATACAGTATATGATAAACAACAGTTGGCCAAGGGCAGATCCCTGTGCAACTATAGAAGTAACTGGAGTCCATTCAGAAGAACACCAACATTACCACTCGTTGCTGTCTATCTGTTAACCAACTTTCTATCCAATTTGTGACCTCTGTACCTAGTGCACTTTTGATATTAGCAGTTTGTCAAAAGCCTTTTGAAAATCTAAGTATACAATGTATATGGCTATACTTTTGTCATACGCATTTTATGGACAAATTCTAGCAAATTAGTAGGACATGCTTGGTTGTTCGTTGAATCCATGTTGGTAATCTGTAATTAAGTTATGGATTTCCAGGTAGTCAACTATCTTGTCTACTAGTATCCCTTCTAAAGGTTTTACTATGATATAAATCAAACTAATTTGCCGGTAATTCTTGGGACACTCATGATTCCTTTTCTTAAAGATTGGAGACACATTGTTCACTTTCCAGACTTCAGGGATCTCTCCAGTTTCTAGCGATTTATTGAAGGCTTCTGCCAAGAAAGGTGCAATTTCATTTCACATTGCTCGTACAACTCTGGGCCAGATGACTTGAACCTATTTAACTAATTTATTTGCTTTTTTCTATCAAGAAGTTTACCATCATGCACTAATCCTGGACTTGGCATACTACTGCTATTTTCCTTTGTACATTCTAGGAAAAATAGTTGTTCAGGAATGTAGTTATTTCAGTGTCAGAGGTTTGTAGTTAAACTGTTGGATCCTTGAGAGGTCTAATGCTACTTTTGAATGGCTTCGTACTGTTCACATAGCAGAAAGACTCTCTTTGCAAAGGGCTGCAACCCTGAGTTGTTCAATCCGCTTTGCTTCCTTTATAAGCTATGTCATTCGCATACACATAATTTTGAATGGATTTAGATCTCTTTGGTTGTGAATTCTTTTGGCCTTTCTCTGTATGAAACCCTTCTCTTTCTAATTGCTGAAGCTATGTAACTTGGGAACCATTTTGATTAAGGTGACCTGACCTGGTTAGTTTAATTGGAACAAGTGCAGCTTGTTGATTCATAAAATGTTCTTCATCCTCAATTCTAACCTTGAATAGGCTTCTCCGATGACCTTCAAAGTTTGCTTGATTGATATATAATTTAATACTCTGAGGACTGGTGGGTCTGCTGCAATAGGTGCCAAGAGATAATCTAGCTAGATATGGTCACTACCTCAGAGTACTTCACCAACAGATAAGCTGGTCACACTTTCTTCTTCAGTGGTAAACACAAGAGCTAGTATACAGTATTGTTGCCTCTACTTGGCGTAGAGTCTAGAGTGAGTTGTGGATCATCTCTCATTCTGCTGGAGCACTATGTTATTGGTTGAGAGGTATTATTGATCTCAGAGAGACTACCTCTTTCTTCAGTGGGACCTCTTTTTATTAGCTGGAGATCAACCACTGGTGAGGGTTTACACTTTTCTTGCTGGGGAATGCTTTCCACATGTTTGCTTGCCCTCAGCAAGCTTTAAAAATTGTGATTACAAAAAACAAGTTTGAGCTTCCTGTGGATGCTTAGGCGCACACCATCACAGAGTCCACAAATCTCACCCATTTCTTGGTACACATATCAGCTAACCTACCATTTAAGCCCATTGTTTTGCTGGTAGCTCGGTCCCTTGCATACATCCTGGGCAAAATACCAAGAATTATGCCTCTGTCTGTCTTGAGCCAGGGTGCATTAGCCAGTGTCATGACCTCATCTGCTATTGGCAAGGACTTCATTTCTTTTACTGAACAGGTTGTTACTACTGACCTAGCCTATTATTGCCGTCCCCTTAGTCTTGGACCAGACTTGTTCTTCTTCCTTTGTGATCTGGGAAGTCTTTTCACCTGTTAGGCTCTTCACCTTTCTCACATCATGGCGAAACTGAACACAATGGAATTCTTGTCCTTTGAGATCAGAATCTCCAATACAAATTGTTTTCGTCTCTTTGTTACTAACATCAGCAAGCCTACTTTGTTATTTGAATGATGCATATTAAGCTTGGTATTTCGCTGCCCACTCTGTACTTGACTCTCATTTTTCCCTATTATCTGTGAGGACTTACAGAGATTAAGCTGATGCTGACGTTCTGCACTGTTTAGATGGCAGAATCTATTTGAAGTGTTAACCTCATATTCCTGTCTTTTCTTTTTCTTCTTTTTGCGATTAACCTCTCTCCAGGCATAGTGAGGGTCATTTAGGCAATAGCACAGTGGATAGTGTGGTGGACTATAGACCAAATGGACCTCAAAATGTATCTCAGATCTAGTCCACGCCAGACATCAGTTATTTTTCTGAGGTGATCTGATTGTTCCTGCTGTTCTACAATGATCTTGGCTATACTGCCACGTACACAAAAATAACCCCTATATTGGCACCAATTCATAGCATAAAAGATGCCCGACCATATTCAAAGATGCTTTGCACGACCGTATAGCTGTTGTCTCCAAATCAAGGGTGTCGTCATCTAGTAGAAAGGAAGCAATCAACACCTTGAAGCTCTACTATGACCATGTAGTTACTAGATTCTAGAACGACACACATGAATCACTTAATATTTCGAAGCTTCAACCGATAATCTCCGGGCCTCGCAAAACATGGAGAGAGAGAGAGAGAGAGAGAGAGAGAGAGAGAGAGAGAGAGAGAGAGAGAGAGAGAGAGAGAGAGAGAGTTAAATAAATATATAGATATATATGAATAGATAGATGGCCAGACTAATAAAGCTGCGAGCATCGATATTTGCAAACATTCTGTATCTTTTTTCAGCCTTTTGCTGTTAATGTCTTACATAAATTAAATTTGTAATATATCACAGAGGTTTGCTTCTAACAAAATACGGTATGATGTCTTAGACTTATTTTGGTACAATATATATATATATATATATATATATATATATATATATAGCTGTATATATATATATATACAGTATATATATATATATATATATATACTGTATATATATATATATATATATAGATTAATATATTGATATATAAGCATAGTTGCCATTGTGTGCGTTGTTTTGTCAGGGTTCTATGTAAAATGCTTCACTAGATATGTATGCTATTGCCGGCCATATGAATTTTGTTTGCAAGTAAGGAGTACAAAGGAGTACAAAGGAAATCAAGCAACAACAGATCTAGTGACCCTTCTAGGTTGCTTGTCCTCCAAAACACTGAGGATCAAGTGTCCAAACAGTGGTTTAGAGTTGGTAAGGGAACATTGGAAAGGGAATTACTGCCCTGGAACTAATGTCCGTGGCAGGATTAGGAAGTTAGTAGGGGACAGATGGGTTAGTAACTGAGGGGGGGATAAAATAAAGTTATTCATTTACAAACGCAGTCAGTCGCGGGTTTGATGCGAGATATTTGTCTAGGCGGAGTTTAAATGAATCAACGGTGATGCAGTCTATAACGTTTCGGGGAAGCCCATTCCACAAGTTGACAACTCGATTGAAGAAGAAATTCTTAGATTCGTGTGAGTTAAAAGATTTACCAATAATTCTGCAACCGCTTCCCCGCGTGTAATTAGATTGGTCGATAGTGAAGTACTTACTACAGTTCATATTGTCGATGCCTTTGATGATTTTGAACACTTGAATTAAGTCACCTCTTAATCTGCGCTGGGTTAAAGGAAATAGATTTAATTCTCTAAGGCGCTCTTCGTATGGTTTGTTCTTTAGGCTAGGTATCATTTTGGTAACTCTACTAACTCTACAAACTCGTTCTAGCTTGTTTATATCTTTTTGGTAATAAGGGCACCAGGATTGAACGCAGTATTCCAGAAGAGGGCGGACTAATGAATTGTAAAGGGTTAGGATAACTTCTTTGGATTTATGCTCAAATTACCTGCCTATAAAGCCAATTATTTTGTTTGCCTTCTTAACAACTTCTGAACATTGTTGACTCGGTTTTAGGTTACTCGATATTGTTACTCCCAGATCGGTTTCTCTGTTTACATTCTTAAGCTGAGTGCCATTCATCGAATAGTTTGCTTTCTCATTTAGGTATCCGATATGTAGTACTTTACATTTATCCGCATTGAAACTCATTTGCCAAATTTGGGCCCAACATGACAATTTATCTAGATTGTGTTGCATATCGTCAACTTGTTCTTTTGAGAGTACGCTATTTGCAATTTTTGTATCGTCAGCAAATTTAGAGATTGTACAGGTGAGACCCTCATCTATGTCGTTGATGTAAATTAGAAAGAGAATTGGTCCTAGTACCGATCCCTGGGGTACCCCGCTACTTACATTGGTCCATTTTGATGCCTTACCGTTTATGACTACTCTTTGCTTTCTGTCGCTGAGCCAATTTTCTATCCATTTCAACACACCGTCTTGTATTCCATGCGCTTTTAGTTTTAGCAGTAAACGTTTGTGGGGAACTTTGTCAAAGGCCTTTTGAAAATCAAGGTATATAATATCTACAGCTTTACTCTCATCGTAGAGGTTGAGGATATCGTGGAAGAAGTCTAAGAGGTTTGTTAAACAGGAACGTTTTCTACGAAAGCCGTGTTGAGTATCTTTAAGTATGTTATTTTCCTCTAAGTGAGTTACGAGTCTGTCTCGTATGACCGTTTCTAGCATTTTACATACAACTGAGGTTAAGCTAATTGGACGATAGTTACTGGGTAGGGATTTGCTGCCTTTCTTGAATATCGGTGTTACGTTGGCTAGCTTCCACTGATCGGGCATAGTTCCAGACTGCAAGGATTTATTGAATAGTAATGTCAGTGGTTTAGAGAGAGCTCATCCTTAGCTTCCTTTAGAACTCTAGGCGAGATTGTATCAGGTCCTGGCGTTTTATTTACCTTGAGTTTATCTAAACAATTCAATACTTCTCTCTGTAACGGTGATATTGCTTAGAACATCTGAATTATCAATCTGAATCAGCGATGGTGTAGGGATATCACTGAGGTCTTCTGTTGTAAAAACTGATGCAAAGAAGGTATTGAGGGCATTACTCATTTGTTCTTCGTCTTTGGTGTATTCTCCATTTTCATCGACTAACGGTCCAACAGTTGAAGTAACGACTTTTTTCTTTCTGATATAACTATAGAATTCTTTCGGGTTTGTTTTACTTTGATTCGCAATATGTAACTCTAAGGTCTTTTTACTTTGCTTAATTAACTTTTTGGCTTTGCGTCGTAGCTCTAGATATTTCAGCCGTTCTTCGTCATTTTGTGAGGATTTTAATCTATCATTAGCAAATTTTTTAGCAAGCAGGCAGTTTGAAATATCTTTATTCCACCATTTGGGCTTATTATTATGGCCTGGACGCCGAGTTTTCGATGGTATGCAGTCTTGCACTGCTTTTAGGTAAGTGGCTTCGAATAACTTCCAAGATGTATTTATGTCGTTATTGTGAATTAAAAAGCTCCAGTCAGTTTCTTTAAACATAGCTCTAAGTTTATGGAAGTTTGCTTTCTTGAAATTAGGGACTTTTTCGATGCTACTATTTGGTTCGTTACTAGTAAACTTTAAAGTGAAAGTTATCGTACGATGGTCGCTGTTACTGAATTCATCACCAACATTCAAATTCTCTATTAATTCTTCTTTTGTTGCAAGTACAATGTCAAGAACGTTATTACCACGGATCGGCGTTCCAACAAATTGATAAAGCGAACTCTCTTGCAAGTTCGTATACAAGTCATGTCCGGAGTGTGAAGTAAGAGTATCGCCCCACTTGGTCACAGGTAAATTAAAGTCACCAAAAATTACGGTATCTTGTGAGTTACTTACATCTGCAATTTGTTCGTAAATTTCTCGGTCAGTTTGCAATGATTGAGCTGGAGGTCTGTATATTAATGCAAGTATTATTTTGGTACCTTTATTATTCTTTATTAGCACAAAAGATGCGTCGACGTTCATAATTTGAGGTTTTGACAAGAGGGTAGGGTTAAGACTTTCTTTGATATAAAGTAAAACGCCACCTCCATTTCGATTTATTCGGCTTTTCTCAAACATTACATAACCGGGAAGAGAATACTCTGCTAAAAAGTCTCTATCTTCTGTATTGAGCCAAGATTCTGTTATGCCAACCACATCATAATTTTCTGTAAACACTAGCTCCTCTAAATCTGAAAATTTATTGCGTATGCTACGAGCGTTTGCATAGAAAACCTTTAAATTTGTTATTTTAGAACTCACGGAACGCTCTTTAATAATATTTTTGGTTCTTGTCGGATCTACATTTATGTTCATGGCTGTCCTCGGTCCTCGCTGTCTTCGGTCCTTATCGCTGGTGGTCCTCGGTTGCCTCTGTTTTTTTCTTGGCGTTGGATGATTTATGTCACTGCTGCTTCTTCTCGGATGGCGTTTTTTGATCCATGGCTGCGGACTGCTTCGTGTAGGAGACGACCCATGCGTGCTGAACCCACAGGGTTTAGATGAGTGCCATCCTTGCGGAACAGAGTAGGCTGGTTGTAGAAGTTGTCCCAGAGGTTGATGAATTCAACTTCTTCCCTCAGACACAAATGCTTTAGTCGGCTATTTGTGCTGAAAGCCTTGTCGTAGAATTTGTCAGGTGCGTCGATCTTGGGGAGAATGCCTGAGATGATGATATTCCTTGACTTGGTTTTGTAGTGCTGGATCATCTTGCGATATTTCTCCATCAACTCTTCGGATCTGGTGCGCATGACGTCATTTGAACCAGCATGGATGACAAAAAGGGTATTTTCATTTGCATCCTTTGTGGTATCTTCGAAGGCTTCCACAATGTCGTCCAGTCCAGCTCCTGGGATGCAAAATCTTTTTCGTTGATTTGGTACTCTGTCGCAGAACTCTTCGACCTGTCCTCGTAGGATGGAATCCCCAACGAGCCTGGTCTCTTCTGGTTCGTCTTCCATCTCTACCAATATCTCAAATCTGTTGGACATTGTGGCTGGTAGATGAGACCTTTTCTGCGTTGGCCGTGCACCGTTCCTCACTGGTGTAAATCCGGAAACCTGTGGTGGCGGGACTCTACGTACAGGTCGGGGAGAGGAGTGGTTAGAACGGGGGCGAGGGGTTGGTACTGTTCGTGCTAGCAGGCTTCTTGCACGAGGAGTGGGGGAGAGACTAAGGTGAACAGGGCGGCTGTCCTGGTTTGATGTCGGCTCAGGTTCGTCAGAAGCATCTGCTGCAGTGTCTACTGCAGGTGTTGGATTGTTGGCAGATGACGTTGGGGCGGTGGTGGATGCTGGAGTTGAAACAATTTGAGTTAGTGATACTCCAACGTTGAGTGTTACAAACTCTTGGAGTGATTCCAGCTTCCTGGTGAGGGCGTTGATCTTGTTGAGGGCTTCATCCAATTTTGCTGTCAAATTCTCTCGTTGCTGGCAGAGTCGGCAGACTTGTGGATCGACAGGAGCAAACATGGAAGCACCAAGTGTGTGTGTGTGTGCGTGTGTGTGTTTGTGCGTGCGTTTATTTGTGCTGGGTTGTATTTGTGATTGCGCATATGTGTTTTCCTTCTGTTTTGACCATGCCGTGAACTTGTGTATTCATATTTATGTACAGTACTGTAGATTATGGATAACCATGTATTTTGAAGAATAAGAAAATAATGTTTAATCAAATGTAATTACAATATACACGGACAACATATATATAATACTCGTTTGCACAAACATTATATATGTAAATATAATTTTAAGATTTTGCATGTATATACCGGTATATATATATATATATATATACAGTATATATATATATATATATATATATATATATATAGTAATCTTACACTAATGCTTAACCAACAGGTTCAAATTAGCTGCGAGCATCGATATTTGCAAACATTCTGTATTTTGTTCAGCCTTTTGCTGTTAATGTCTTATATAAATTAAATTGATGATATATCACAGAGGTTTGCTTCTAACAAAATACGGTATGATGTCGTAGACTTGTTTGTACATTAATGTCCTTACCCGTATACCGTACCATAAAACTCCATCAGTTGAATGTCCTTACCCGTATACCGTACCATAAAACTCCATCAGTTGAATGTCCTTACCCGTATACCGTACCATAAAACTCCATCAGTTGAATGTCCTTACCCGTATACCGTACCATAAAACTCCATCAGTTGAATGTCCTTACCCGTATACCGTACCATAAAACTCCATCAGTTGAATGTCCTTACCCGTATACCGTACCATAAAACTCCATCAGTTGAATGTCCTTACCCGTATACCGTACCATAAAACTCCATCAGTTGAATGTCCTTACCGTATACCGTACCATAAAACTCCATCAGTTGAATGTCCTTACCCGTATACCGTACCATAAAACTCCATCAGTTGTGAATGTCCTTACCCGTATACCGTACCATAAAACTCCATCAGTTGAATGTCCTTACCCGTATACCGTACCATAAAACTCCATCAGTTGAATGTCCTTACCCGTATACCGTACCATAAAACTCCATCAGTTGAATGTCCTTACCCGTATACCGTACCATAAAACTCCATCAGTTGAATGTCCTTACCCGTATACCGTACCATAAAACTCCATCAGTTGAATGTCCTTACCCGTATACCGTACCATAAAACTCCATCAGTTGAATGTCCTTACCCGTATACCGTACCATAAAACTCCATCAGTTGAATGTCCTTACCCGTATACCGTACCATAAAACTCCATCAGTTGAATGCTTCTAAGTTAGTATCTTGAATATTATTAGGCTATGCCAACAATTCTTGCATTCCAATGTTATACTTTTGCAGCTACTGCCAACAGATTTGACGTCATTTTTGGGAGAAAATATATTGTTTAACGGATTAAGCATATAACTTTCCTTATCTGATTATCCCCGTTACTTCAGTAAAACCATAGATATCTTAGCTTTCGCCTAACAGAGCCATATTTAACTTACTTAAAATTTCCATAAATTAAGAGAAATATTAGTATTAACAAGTAAGTAAAGTATTGTGTCTCAGCTTTACTATACAATATTAAATAAATATTTAAAAGGAGAGTTAATTATGGATCAAGAGTAAACAAGCAAAACGAAGAGATATAAAGCAAGAAACAAGACTAGAAATATGGTGTAGGCAATGAAAATGGGATGATACACACAAACTGGCATCTGTCTTGAGTCTTTGTAAGCTCTTAGTGGGTCTGGGGAAGGGAGGGGTTGAGAGGTGGGGGGTGGGCCTTGGAACAGATATATTGAAGTAGTATGTGGGTAATAAGGGCGGTATGGTCAGAGTAAGAAGAGTATGATGAGGGTAGGGGAAGGATATGAGAAGTGTTAAGGAGAGATATAAGAGTGGTAGGGGAAGGGGTAAGATTAGGATTGGATTTGGATAGTGTCATAAGAAAGGGCATGTTGGAGGGATGAGAAGGTGCTTGGTGTTTGTATAGGCGTATGACATTGGGTATGGTAGGGGTATGAGACGGATTATGAAAACGGTATGATTAAACATGAGAATGGGATTGTTATTGATATGAGAGAGGTGTGAGCGGGTATATGGTTGTGCATGAGGATGAAGGGTATGGTGAGGATGGACGAGGTATGATGTGGACCATGGTGAAAGTGCTGAGGGGTGAAGCTGCGTGTGATATGAAGTGAGGATGAATACACAATAGATGATGATACATTTATTGGTGAAGGAAGAAATAGTAGTTAATTAGATTACTGTATACATTAACTCTGAACATTATGTAAAATGTATGTATGTCAAATGCATAAGAACACCTTTTTCAGGACGTAGGGTATATACCTTCTTCATTTGACTTGATGCTTAAGGAAATTATATAGATATCCTTTGCCAGTAAAATGTGTGTTCTCTTTTAGAGCTTATGGAAATATTTTCCGCAGTAATGTTGTCAAGTTGTTGAAAATGTGTTGCCTATATTGTTTGTAAAAAGGTTTCGGCCCGTATTTTAAATAAATAAACGCTACTTGATTTTACTCCCACTTCTAGATATTACATAATTATACATAACCCTAGATTGCCTTAAGTTATGAAAATATATTACATATTTAAGTTAATTGCAAAGATTTATTGCGAACGGTTATAATTCTGTTAATTGTATTTTAGTTATAATGATATAACTTTGTATCATACATTAACTTGTTTATCTAAGGAATGGCCAAGTCAAAGGATTATGACTGTTTTTTAAAACATTACTACCCTTGGAATGAGAGACTTTATGAATGCACTCCAAACACGCAAATGCACACGCACACCCAAACACACACCCTCTCTCTCTCTCTCTCTCTCTCTCTCTCTCTCTCTCTCTCTCTCTCTCTCTCTCTCTCTCTCTCTCTCTCTCTCTCTCTCTCTGAGCTATATCACGCCACAATTCACAAGCTTCCCGCTCTTTACGTAACTTTAAATCTTACCATTAAATTTTCACTCGCATTTCTTCAGTATTTTTTCTCTTACTTGCCTTAGGAAAAATACGTTTGTTCATTGCATTTCTCCCTTCTGTATTTTATGTGCATTGGCTTGAAGAAAACCCCTTTACAGTTATTAACCCTCTCAGAACGCATATATCATTATTTCAATATATCCTGGCTATCATTAGATAATTTATTTCACATTACAAAGCACCTCTAGATATTACACGTCTACAAACTACTGTATGTCAATAACTCTTTTAGCTACCACTGATGTTTTTAAACTGCATACAATTGTTTGTTCTATGTTAATGAAGGAGACAAATGGCAAGGCTGCTTGCAACAAATGCCTCCTCCAAGGTGGAAAGAGTGAAAGAGAGTCAAAATCAAGTTGCGTTACAAGTAATTTAGGTGTGTTGGAAAAAAGTTTGGCGTGCTTGTTAAGTGTAGTGGAGGAGGAGGTGTTTGAGAGAGTTAGCCGGATTACTCTGTGTAGGTGAAGCACAAATAAAAACAACGAGGGAAGCCAGGTAAATGAAACAGGAGTTCCAGCAACTCCTTATCATTTGCCTATTTGACCTCCCTATGGGTAGCCTACTACGCTGCTCGATTGGTGCCTACAATCTCCCCAATCATCTATAAGTATAGGTAATATCAATGAAAGAACTACGTCACCCGAACTGAAAGGGTTAACATCATCAGGAGAGTTGTGTATTAGAGTGCCTATCAACCCTTTCAGTACACCATGACGCATTTTTACATTTTAATCTAGCTATTATTAAGTGATTTTATTAAGTTTGGGGAATGCTTGTTGAGATCAGAAGGGCATGTAGATAATATGTATTGCTGCATTAATTCCTGACGATCCTTTTTAAGTTTCTAAATGGGTTAACACTAACTTTTGATAAGTTATAATCGATTGGTGATTGAGGTACAGAAAGATTTTCCCAAATCTGAATATGATTTTCTTGTAGCTGAAGTTCAAGTGATAAGTCATCGTTTGAACATGTCTGTATTAGTATTAATATTATAGAAGCTGTCTAAGCCTCCCAACAGGGTGCAGATACACCTATAAAAGATGAATCCCCACAAAATACCCGTAAGTACTGGAGAGAGACTAAGACAACTAAGAAAAAGGAAAAGGGCTACAGTAGTTAGAGAGCCCAGAAGAAAAGATAAGTTTGTCAATTAAAACACCATTCTAAAAAGAATGAAAGCAAATCATGATTAAAACAAACATTTACTGCTGTAATAAAATATTAACTCTGGACTGTAGTAATATATCAAGTCACTCAGTATAGATTTGATAGTATATGTCAATGTTTATGTAATAAATATACCTCAGAGCTTGGAATTTATATTACAACATTATTTTTAAGTGGTTGCCAAGGATATAAAATGTCTTTGAAAACAAGATAAGTAAATTTACTTAAAATAATATTTTCAAATAGTTGATTTCGTATGTAAATAAGCCAATTAAAATCCCATTTGTATTCTTGAGCTGTATCTCGGGTATATTTAGATATGTAGATGGTGCGTACAGATATGATAATGACTTTCTTATGTAGGGAAAAAGAGCTATTAATATTTAAATAACCGTCGTCGCGCTCAAAAGACGTGTTTTTCTCTGCATATGAGGGGACCCTATATGTGGATAAAGCTACCAAAGACGAATACAAACTTGAATTGTATTTGTTTAAGGAAATGTTCAGTTAAGCATAAATTTCAGAACTTTAACTAAGTGATTACTATGAAAATATTATTTATTTATGACAGATATTTTGTAAAATACAATAACAGAAAAAATGTAGAATGCATTACAAAGTTTAGGAAAGGATTGGAAAGGTAAATATGGTAGAGATTCATAATGTTTGAGGTCCGTTTTTTCCTTTTTCACGAAAAAACACTAAATGTTAGACTTCATTGCGATTCATCGCAGGATAATTATGGTCCCATGCCTTTCAATAGAGGACATCGACAAAATACGTAGTGGGTTTACTTTATTGCCGTATTAGTTATTTATGCTTTCATTATATCAATTCATTTTCAAGTCTGTTCATATTATCCTCTATTCTCGCTTATAGTAGTATGATTAGAATACAAGTTCATGTCAGTATTGCATGTTACCCTGTGGTACTGTAGTTTATTGTTTTTCACCTGGTGGAAAAGTCAAACCCTTCTTTTGCAACTGGTGTATTGGTTCTAAATGGACAATTATGAAACAACTATATATGTATCAAGCTAGTGTTCATGATTAACAACATATTTCGCTACCAAATTTTCGAAATAGCTAAGTAATAAAGATGAAGACATGGCAAATTACCACCAGATGAAACAATACATTTTAATCATCAATATTCACGATACATTTTCATGTACTTAATTTAAGTAGTGTAGTTACAAGCAGCCAAGACAGAGTATGTAGATCTGCTATAGTTTGCCTTCCTGTGTACTCCCTATGTACACTCGGATACCATAGTTCCTAGCCCACTTATATGAATTCGTGGACCTCTCATGTTTTTCTTTATGCAATTATTACTCTCTGGATTGATTTTTGGATACAAATTGTTTTTTGTTTTTCAATAAATAGAATATACTGTACAATTATGTAGTCGACGTATAATAAGTTATATTCATTGATTTGTTTCCAGAGATATACTTCCATATTTACAAATAAGTGAAGTCCACGAATATTTATGAGTGGACTAGAGACTGGTATCCGAGTGTATTTGTCCTTTTACCAATCTTCCTCTCCTCCCTGTTGTCTATTCCTCTTCCTCCCTTTTGTCTCTGATCCCTCTCCACAGCTTTCTCTCCCTTTTCCCCTCGTCCACTCAATCCTCCCCATTTTCTTCTTTGAACACCAACCCCCTCTCTCCCTGTTCTTCTGTTTACTCAATCTCTTCCCAATCAGACATTCTTGTTATTCTTCTTTCCATCATCATCACATTCTAAATATCCTCCTTCGAATTGTCATACATCTTTCTTTCCTCTATTTGTATCGCCTTCCCTCTTCTCCCCAACGTCACTTCTCTTCATATTCACGCCTCCTCCTTCGTCCCCTTTTCCTCTTCTATAATCATATTTTCCTGACTCTCAAATAAAGGACAAATGACCAAACTTTGCTCGTCGTCCCTTTCCTCGCCCCTTACCCTGCCTGCCAATCCCCTTCTCCTGCGTTCCTCTTTTTTACTCTCTCTCTCTCTCTCTCTCTCTCTCTCTGTTGCTTATATCCACACTCCCCTTCGTGCTTCCTTCCTTTCTACTTCCTATTACTTGATATATTATGCCTCACATTTTCTACTTGAATCTTCATTCCTTATAACAGTATATACTGCTTCCCCTCCTTTCTTATCCTTTTTCTAGCTATCCCCGTCTTTCTCCTTCTCCTTCCTTGCCTCTTTTCGTGCTATCCTTATCTGCCATCATAAGTAAGGGCGATTGGTTAGGTGCTGGAGTGCTGCACTACTGGCCTGGGTTCGAACCCTCTCTGGAGCATGACACAAAAATATTAATATAGGACAAATGGTCAAACTTTGTTCATCGCCCCTATTGCACTTCATTATTCTTTTAATTCTTCTATTCCTCTTTCTCTTTCTACTCTCTCTCTCTCACCTTGCTCTTCCCCTTCTATCTTCCCTCTATCCTCCTTCGCATTCTCCTCCTTCTTCTTTCCTTTTCCTCTCCTCTTCTTCTTCTTCTTCCTTTCCCTCCTGCTCTTCTATTTCGTTACCCTTTTCCTCCTCTCCCTCTCTTGCTGTCTGTCGGCTCCCCTTTCTCATCTTTCTCCCTCTCCTACTCCCTTTATAATATCTGTCATCCCTCTATTCTGCCTTCTCTTCCTCTTCTTCTTTTTCACTATCCTCCTCCTCCTCTTAAACCTTCCACTTATCCGCCTCCTCCTTCCTCCTGTTCCCCAATTGACCACTTGCGAGTTTCAGGCTATAAGGAAGTTGGAGCTGTAAAGATCGATCTACAACATAATTACAATAGTAATGTAGGTTTGTGATGGATGAACAGTATGTTGAATTTGGTTTAATGTATACAATATTATACAAATGCACTAAGACCATATTTTAGCTGAAAATTCTGCTAAATATCTTTGTAAATATATCCAACTTCCTTATAGCCTGAAACTCGCAAGTGGGGAGTTACTACCTGTAATTGTTCTATTCTGTCTTCTCTTCCTCCGCTTTAATTTCTTCTTCCTTTTCCTCCTCTTGTTCCATTATCACCTTCCTTTCCTCCTCGTTCTCTTCCTCTTCCTCATTTGCAGCCTCTCTTTCCTCTCCTTTGTTTTACCTCCTGCATCTCCTTCCCTCTGTTGACTTTTGTCAGCCACTCTCTTGCCATGCTGCTGTTTTAGGGACTCGCTCTCGCTCTCTCTCTCTCTCTCTCTCTCTCTCTCTCTCTCTCTCTCTCTCTCTCTCTCTCTCTCTCTCTCTCTCTCTCTCCGTATGACAGCCATTGTCTGAGGGTCGGTGTTGCTCTTAACTTTGCCTTTATTTTTCAATTGCTTTTAGTATCTGAGAGCCTGGCCTGGAAAAGAGTTTGAGAAGGAAGGAATGCCGGATGTGAGGTAATGGATGGAGGGCAAGAATAATATATGGATAACATATAAATTTATCAAAGTGAAAGGAAGCTGCAAAATTAGATAGGACTGGTTAGGAAACAAGAACAGGAGGAAAGAGAATAACATAGGGAGAAATGAAGTGGAAGTAAGCTGGAAAAGTAGATAGGATTGGGTAGGAAAATAATGAAGAGAAGGAAAGATGGGAGGTATTGGATCGGGTGTAGGACAAATATAAGTAACGCTGTGATTAGATGGTAATGGAAACATGCAGGTAAAGTAGATATAATTAGTTTGAAAGTTAAATTTGAGAAAGTTAAGGACAAAAGTTAAAGAACAAAAAGTCATCGTAAACAAAAGAGAGAGAGACATGTGAGGGATTTTGAATGAGGGGAGTTCAATTAAGTTATACAATGGACAAAAAATTACATTGAATTCTTCTTAAAGGCCCTGGAGAAATAAAAGGCCGACATCTACCACGAATACTAAACAGATGGGGAGAGAGGAATTTGTGAGGAAAATTGGGTTTGTGGGAACGAGGAGGGCGCTAAGTCAATGTTATGTTATGGGTTGGAGTATGGACGGTCGTCGGTATGTTCTCCTACAAGTATATATATATATATGTATATATATATATAAATTATATATAAATATATATATATATTTCTCTCTCTATATATATACAGTATATATATATATATATTGTATATACACATACAGTATATATATATATATATATATATATATATATGCACTGGAAGATATACTGTATACGCATAGTTGATATTTTGTGAGTCCCGGTTTATATTGAAGTTTAAGCTTTAGTAAGTTTATACACATACAGGATAATGTGGTTTTGTGAAGGATTTATATTATGTTGTATTCGAGTTATCGTATGATCAGTATGTGTATACTACAATTACTTATTACCTTGTATTTCGGATAACTATCGATACCTACAGCTTGAGCTGATTTAAAGCCCGAAATTGGTAAGTGGTCATAAGAGAAGGCAGTAAGATACAACTATCGACAAACTTTATCAGTGTTGTTGTTTCTTATTTTGAGTGTGCTTCTATTATTACAATAATGGGGTAGTTAATATTGTAACTGTTGTACAAAATTGTCGGTTAATGGAAGGTATTGAGACGGCAATACAACTGTCTTACATAATGACCTTAGATGTATCAGTTGCTTTGTGTGTTGTCAGTACAGGCTAGGTTGAATTAATGTATGCTAGGGTTAAAGTTTGAGGTGGTTTGGTACGGTAGGGATTATTATAGGATATATTTATTATTTATTAATTTGTTATAGCTAGCAAAGAAGTGACTTATACTTATCTTAATTACTCCGCTATTAGACAGTTTCATTGCCTGATAATGTGTCAGTTGTGAAAACTAGGCATTAATGTGAAGCAGAGACAAATGAATGTTGTATTTGTCCATTAATTATAGAGAAATCAGCTCCGAAAAGACTATTTTTTCGCCAGGTTAATAAATTAGTCTATAGTAGTTGATGAACCTACTCTGAATATAGATAAAGTGAGTGACGGTAAGACTTATGAGGAAAAGGGCCTCAGGCTTGAGTTACAGCCTTCCAGCAAATATAGACTGAACAACTGCCGACATAGTGTACCTTATCAGGGGCTTCAAGTTTAATCGCCTGCACTCGGAAACGACCACAACCAGAACGGCCGATCTTCTAACTTATTTCATGCATAGTTTAACAAATCCGAAGCTAATATAATTGGACATGATGTAACCTCAAATAAACTTACCTATCTTTATCTTAACAAGTCTAGCCTAATCAAATTTACGTTGTTAACTATTTTGGTCCTTTGGGTTGTGGCCATTTAGGAATTTGACCGTTTTGACTTACCTCCGCATTAGTTATTTACATTCAAAGTCAATATTTCGCCGACAATCTTGCTCTTTAATTAAAAGTTACTATTTCATTCCCTTAACAGACCACGTGTGATTCCCTTAACAGACCACGTGTGATTCCCTTAACAGACCACGTGTGATTCCCTTAACAGACCACGTGTGATTCCCTTAACAGACCACGTGTGATTCCCTTAACAGACCACGTGTGATTCCCTTAACAGACCACGTGTGATTCCCTTAACAGACCACGTGTGATTCCCTTAACAGACCACGTGTGATTCCCTTAACAGACCACGTGTGATTCCCTTAACAGACCACGTGTGATTCTACAGTAATTACCCGTGACTTGTAGTAGTGTTTGTTTCATGTACTAGTGTTTAGTTAAGGGGAGGTATTTAGTTTGTTCCCTAGACCTCCATCAAGCTTAAAATTAGACCCCCGTGGGTCCCTTTCAAGATAAATTTGTACATTTTTCAGTAGAAAAATGTCCCGGCCAAAGGCCGGTTCCTCTTAAATTACAGGCTCGCTATCGCTCGCCAGGATAAAATCGACACCTGAATTGCACGAAAGGTCTTAATATGGGGTGAAAGTTCTTAAAATCGCTAAACTAATGGGGCAAACGTTTTATAATATCAAAAGCAATGGGGCTAAACATGAGGGAGAAAGGGGTCAAGAAAAAAATCCCTCAAGTGAAAATCTCCCCTTAATGACAGTCAAAAACATGAATAGCGAACAGTTTCGAATGCAAACGAGACCATGCAATGCTAATAATGGCCCAAAAGCTTTAGAAGTTGGCTTTAATGGTTCAATGAGTCATCGAATTATATAAGTTCACGCTGTACCTTCCTCCTGAGTTCACATATATTGTCATCATGGTTGGCTGTAAACTTTTGATTTAGCTGTACCAATCTTTTCACTGAAGTATGTGCCTGGCTTCAGATGTAATACCCAACTTTGATAATCCGTACTAAAAGAATCCCGGTGGATCACATGTGTTGGGTCAATATACAGGAGGCGCTACAATATTGGTAAACAATTAAGCTCAATAGCATGTGATTAAGCGATTTTTATCCAAATTGTTGATGTAGGTGTCATTCCCGGGAAACTAACATAATACATATTATATGGATATTTACGTTTTAAGGGTTTGTTTACACTTCTTTTTCGTCTTCATCTGGGAGACTTCTTTTGCGTGACTGTTTGTCAACAACTGAGACATCTGGTGGCGAATGCAATGAACTATACTGGTGGCGTCGTGGCCAGAGTAATCAACATAGAGTAAGAATACCTAAGAGGGGTGTCTTGGAAAATCAGCCGTGTTAATAGTAGTTGGCCATTATTTACAGATTTGGCTGGAACCCTGCAATAGATGGCGGTAGCGCATAGCTCCTCCCTATCGCGGGAAAATACTTCTGTCGTCTGTTTATTGACAGTTCCTCTCCCTTGCTGCAATGGTGTACACGTGTCTCGTGTAGAGTCTATAGAAACTCATGTAACCTGTTTGCTATCACCATATCAGCCATAGTCATTATGAATACAATGATTTAAGAGTAGCCTACACTGATATGCAAAAGCACTCCAAAGTATTGCCTACACTGAAATGTGAACAATACTCCATTAACCCCTTCTGTACCGTCGTCGTATGTTATATTTTATTCTAGCAATATGTAGACGATTTTATACAGCTTGGAAAGGATCTGTGGTAGTTAAAAGGGTTGATTGAGATAGTTCGAAGCCTTATAATTGCTAAAGATCCTTCCTAAAGTGAATACAATCGATTAGTAGGAGCCAGAATAAAATCAAAAGACGTCGCCGGTATAGAAGGGGTTAATTACATAGCTTACCAAGCTGAACCAAGCCTCCGTGATGATGTAAGGAGGCTGTGGTTGACCTTGAGAATAAGGATATGGTTTGCAATGGATCATGTAAGGCTGTTGATGATTATTTGATATTGACTGTAAATTTATTAACAATGAATGTAGCCTATATGAAAAACTAATCTCCGTTGAAGACAAGTATTTACATTGTAATATAAGTTACTAACTTGGAAGTACACAGCCACACTCAAACTTTGGTCAAACATAAATAATATATATATATATACATAGAGATGGAGAGAGAGAGAGAGAGAGAAGTAGTCTACCGGTACATATAATTAAAAACAAAAACAGAATGGAGGGTAGGCCTACATCCGTAGATTTATTCACGTTGAGTAGTTCTGGAACCCTGCAATAGATGGCGCTGATTTTTTTTTTCGAAAAAGGGTAACTGGCAACGTTTAGAGGCACCTTTTTATTAATATAATGCATAGGAAGACTCCTATCTCCTATACACAATATCTGCCAATAGTACTCGAGTTCACTGACACGTGATGTCTATCGACCAATCAGGTGATGCCATGATTTGGAAAACAGGTGGCCCAGGATATAAGCTGTCAGTTTAACTCTGGCCAGCTTGTGTAGAGGGTATGAGCCGATCAAAGCTTTTTCCACCGTCTTTAAAAACACTGAGGCTGCTTAAGACCTTTTTGCCTTCCAATAAGTGTAAACTGTCCAAAGTGCAATAACCAGTGTTCCAAATACAGCTGACGAGGACAGCTGGTTTTGAAATGCACATACACTTGTTTTACATGGAAAAATTCGAAACAAAAATCCACCAGCTGTTGACCAAGATGAGTGGTGATCGAGCCTCCAGCGGCCAGCCAGGCAGCCCAGTACCTCCTCTGTTCATTAAGGTTAGTTGGTTGGTTGGGACAACATAAAGGAGCCGGACCACAGCTAGCTCGGGAATCTTAATGGGTCATCGCAAAGTAACATAAAGTAAAAGATTTTTTCGAATAGGATTAAACTGGCATGCAAGGGCTAGTTAGTTATACTGATGTTTTGGACCGACAGTTAGCCCATCGATCTTTTTAGGCCTAATAGGTCCGGTAGAGCATAGGCTATACATCATTGCTATATATGTCATTAAGAGCTGAAATGTATTATAAGGGAGAACAAAAATAAAATAAAATACGATAATATTCAAGGACAGTAGTGCGACGTTATGAGAAACAATTTATTAGGGGAAATAGGCACCAATAGATTCGTCATATTTTTCTCCATATAGTCCACATGGAGGATTTTCGTTATCAACAAATTGAAAAATACCCACTTCACAGACAAATGCACCAAAAATCTAAGTCAAAGCAGGGGTGTGGGGGCGGCAGCCCCCACCTATAATACTAAGTTAGGTTAGGTAAGGTTGTTAGGTTAGGCTAATGTCCTTTCAAAGGGGTATAGGCTAGTAAACACTAGGATATCCTATACCCAGTCAGAGGTAAGAAGAAGAAGAAGAAGAAGAGTCCTGCAGTAGTCTCCTTGAATGTTACCAAAGTTGGCTCGGATTTTAAGATTGTTCAGCTGCATAAAAGACAGCAAGTGCAAAAAAGAAGTTGGCTCGGGTTTTCTTGTTTTTCAACTTAAGAAAACCCCAAAATGAAAAAAAATCGAGCCAAGTTTTGGCAAAAGTTGGCTGGGATTTTAAGATTATTCAGCTTCATAAAAGTCAGAAAGTGGCAAAAAAAAGTTGGCTCAGGTTTTCTTGTTTTTCAACTTAAGAAACCCCCAAAATGAAAAAAAAACAGTCAAGTTTTGGCAAAAGTTGTTGGATGGTAGGCTACATGGGATAGAAAATTAACTTACCCAGTAAGCTCATTATCCATTATCCAACAATTAAGCAACATTAAAGATTTTAGCCTTACCTACCAACCTTACCTAACCTAACCTAGTATTATGGGTGGGGGCTGCCGCCCCCACACCCCCGCTGGTTGGATAGTACATTGGATAGAAAATTAGGAAAATTCCTAGTGTTATTAGACTGAAAGGCAGGGAGAAAGAGGTCCGCCGAGTCGTGTTGTGTGCCGTCTATGGGGAGGTGAACCCTGGACAAATATCGTTACAGGTTACAGGTTCTAGGTTCTGTATCTCCCTTAATAGAATTTTTCGAGGGTTGACACTTAATTTAACATGGAGTATAGGTTATATTACATCCTAAATTTAACATGGAGTATAGGTTATATTACATCCTAAATGAAATTTAAAAAAGCAATGAAAATTCTTGGGTTGTTTATATAATAGAAGTTACTGTGGGACACGTAATATGTTGAAGGGGGAGCTCTGCCCCCTCTAAACACCCGCCACTCATGTCATCATAATCTGTTGTACTTCATAGGGGGTCCAATTAAGGAGAAAGTTAATAAACAGACAACATTATGCCGCAGATTACAATAACATAGCGGGCCGCCGTTTATGGGAGGCTTTTTACACATAATTTTCAATGTTAATTTTCTCCCTTAATCGATTTTTCCAAATTATCAAACTTACATACAAATGAAGTACAGTTTATAGGGATTCCAACATGCATTTCAAAATTGTCATGAAAATTGGTGGGTGGTTTGCTTAATATATACCGGAAGGGCTAAAGGTTCTTTAAGTGTGTTCCCATTCTGATTATCTCCGTCAATTGAATGTTTCTGGTTTCTTGAGTGTACAAAAAAACTATAGTTTCCAATCACAGGTATCTTGTTTTAAGATTTTTGATGGCACAATAAATACTAAATTGTGTATTGTAGCTATGATGTTACTTATTAAGATGCAAGGGAGATAAATTAATATTTGTATGCTAGATTGTGTTTTAGTACAATTAAATACTAATGGACTTGTCTCAATTTATCCCTTCAACCGGATATAGATATATATTTTGATATATCATTGATTCAATCATACGATATATTCTGTTGCAAAGGAATTTTAATCCCTTAATTACGATAACACCTTTTTTTGTTGGCTATCATTTGACGACTTCCTGCAGTTTCGGAAGGACCTCGAGGAATCTAAAGGGCACATACTACATTATATGCGTTTTGTGACTCACACAGATCCTTCCGAAACTGTATACAATCGCCAAATAATAATCAGAATAGAATGAAAAATACGTCATCGTGTTGAAAAGGCTAAGAGTGAAAGGATACACTATACTAAACACCATATGTTGTACGGGTTCCTTTCTAAGTGAAATAATGTCGTCCAGATGGTGCTAGTAAGGAGTTTCAGGTAAAACTTCTGTTATCTAAGCTATAGTTTACCTTTACATTGCGAACATTTGCCATTTAGACCGTAAATAACTAATGATATTGACAGATTATTAAGTTAATGATCGTAGAAATTACGGCATTATATTGACAATTTGGCTACCTGTCATTTGACTGGAAAACTAACATAACATTGTTAACAATGTAACCAATAGTAGTCAAGGTCATTTAGTACTGTAGCCGTTTTGGTTTTAGCCACTTAGGGGTGTGCCCATTGTGACATAGTTCCAAATAAATGTTTAGATTCACATACAATATTTCCAACAATGTTCAATCATTCACTTTTGTTTACCTGATTTCTAGACATTGTGTCATCTGTATCGGTAATTAGACCAAATTTAATTGTGAATCCCTGTAAAACTTTAAATAATAATACTACCACAAACTATAGTCTATGTAACTAACTGGCTCTACTTTATAAATTATCAAGGGAAATCCGTGTTACTTTAGAAGTTTGTTTTCATCTGTAGGTTACATAGGATCTTGCTAACCTCAAGAAAATCGGCAACCATTAGACAAAGTAATCATTATTTGACATCACAATAATGGAGTAGTACGCTTTGTAACCAACTTCATAGAATTAATACATCCATAAGATACCCATAACTACGTAACTAAATCCAGCCTTATTTCAACATTATTGAACGAAAAGGCTGTGTGAACACCTTGGGGTGTTAATGTCTGAAAATATGGGATTAAAAGATCATAAGGTCAAAGTTGCAGCTGCAAAATGGCTAACAGGTTGGATTATAAGTACAGTACATCTAGACCATGTGGTGATTTGCCTATGATAATGATCCTCAAATCCTTGGTACCGTACTACAGCGTCTACAGTAATGTATCGTATTAACATTCCCAAACGAATTAGGTGAAATAAATTACTTAGAGAGTGTGAAAAGGAACTTTTCGCATAAACTCGGTAAAAAGTCTCCACTATGGGGAGAGTTTCAATTCACTGAAGCTCTACTCGTTAGAGCGTAGAAGTGAACAATACTTAATCATATACACGTATACTCATACACACGCTGAGGGTTTAAAATCCAAATCTACACACCCCGATAGTCAATAAGTTCAATGATAGGTTGGGCATACGATATTCCCCGAATACAAATGCGGGTAGCTATGGGCTTGCTGCGGGAGGTTTGGGTATCACACAGAGGACCACGCCTTTTCAATAAACTACCACGGCTAATAATTGACATGAGGGGTGTCTCGTTAAACAAATTTAAGAGAGCCCTTGATGTCGAGATCGATGTCGAAAAAGTGCCAGACGAGCCCATCTTTGTAGGGGAACATGCCACCCCTTCGAACATTCTGCTGCACCAAATCACCACCCTGAACGAGGGGCCACTAGTGCCACTAGAAGCGTGGCAAACTCATCAAGTTCATTAAGGTAAAGTAAGGTTTTTAGTGATATAAATAGGAGTAAATATATCTTAGAACACTGTCTTTTACTAGCAATGCTCCAAAAGATTTACATTGTGATATAAATAAGGATATGATTATTTCTTAAGCAAATTTGTCATCACATTCCCTCAAATTCATAATAGGCATTTAGGTGTTTGAGTATACAGGTAAAGGGTCTGGTTTTTCTTACCGTTTGTGCTTTTTATTACTGAAATATGTATGGGTTTGTATTTTCAAGAGGGATTTTTAATTTGTAACTACAGTGCGTGTACTGAACACAGATATAATATGTAAATAACACCTTAAAGTGCATTAGGGGAGGTGTGGTGGAGTGGTCTTGCCACTGGCCTGGTAATCCAAAGGTCCCGGGTTCAAATCCCGATGTATCAATGGGAAGGTATTATTGGGATGGAATTTGTGTTGTACCTAGCCCACCGAAACTTCAATAAAATACCCTCATTGTTCCCTGATTAAATAGCACTGTATGAATATTCCCATATTCAAAATGTGCTATAGGGGTGCAATGCCTGGTGAGTTATCTGCTCAACAGGTGGCGTTGTGTGTGTGTAAGTGTGAGAGTCCGAGTGTAGGGGGTGAGACAGTGAAGCACGGGAACGAGGTGGCTTCAGAGATGGGGTCGTTTCGGGCCATGAGTGAGCACCGTGCCTCATGTGAAGGCAAGATGGCAGGTGCTCGTTGTACTCTACGTGCTTCACATGTCTCACTCCCTAGACTGGAACAAGACTTCACGGGCTTCACTGTTCATTGTAAAGCGGTGAATGTTAAGGCTCTCAGCCTATGCCCGAGAGGAAGTAAGTTGGAATATAGAAAAAAAATAAAAAAAAATAAAAAATATAACTATCATTTAAGGCTATATCACTGTTTGAGGTAAAAAAAAATCGAATTTTCGCGGTTTGAGTTGGCGGTGATAAAAATAAATATGGCCATCTGGCAACACTCTGGTGAAGTTTTTTGCATATATTCACACTCTAAGTATTTTTAATGCATTAATACAATAAACCTTATATAGGTCGCGTAATTCGCGTCCACCTCCATTTTCTATCCAAACGCGTCGTGTCTAACTACGGCAGTTTAATATAACACATAATGTTAGCTGTGAAACGACTGGAACACTTCCCCAGCCTGGTCTGGTCTGGTAAGCTCCGTGGCTAGCCCTGATCAGAGTTACCAATTTAGCTACTTTCCTCAGAGTTAATAATAATAAATAATAATAATAATATTTATTCAGTTAGCAATTTACAGAGTTGGTACCACATAGTATGTTATAAATATGACATGTACCAGCCTTGCATAATTCCAACTAAGGATAGCCCAATAAGGCCGTTAGGCGTATTTCCATGGGCTCCTTGTGGGATTAGGTTAGCTGGGGAAATGGGGAGGATAAAGAAATAGATACTTTAGAGAAAGTATTTCTAGGGGGTTATTTTAAGATACCTTACATCCTATAGTAAATAGTTGCTAGAACTAGGTATATATTGATCTAGAGGTATGATTTTACAGCTGGCGCGCCAAGTCCCATGACATTTTCGATATATCAGCCATTTATGAGCGATATTCTAGAGGTTTTGACATATATTCTAGCAAGTTGAGCCTTCTAGCAACTTTTGATAACGGTTCTAGCGTTTTTCTGCTCTGAGCTATGGTAACACTGCCCTCATCATCCCGAAAAGTTAGTCCAGCCTTAGGCAGTAAACAAAGTGATTCGTCCCCGATCTGCTTACTAAGATTTCGTATAACCTTGGATATACTACTTGTTACGGTTTTATTCAGTGACACAGCTTTTCCATAGTGTTGCTTCACCCTCAGACAGTATGCCACGACCCAGCAAGAACCTCAAACAGCAGAGACAAAAGATAAAATTAGCAAGTTTATCTTTGAATTTTTTTCGTGAGGGAGAACTATTGAAGAAGACTCGTTTGCTTTCACCACCACCACCTTCACTTTCCTTGTCTCCACCTGTTGCATCATCATCAGCTGTTCTGTCTCCACCATCCACAATAACAACAATAGCTGTTCCACAAGCTCCTAGTAGTGCTGAGAAACGGAAAAAACTTGTGAAAAGTATAGGTATAGGCCTACAAGATAAAGTAGATAGCAGTGATAGGCCTACAGAATATATTGTGATAAGGAAATCCAACATGCAAAGTATTGCTGATAATATGTGTTGCCCTTTGAAGGTGATATGTAAGTTTGTTAGTAAACATATTGATACCGTGAAATTTGTCTGTGAAAAGTGTAATTTTATTATTTATAATAATGGTCCTATGCATAGAGTGTCTGGCATGAAAAATAATCGTGTTGTAACTATGATGATCGTGTACTTTATGATGTTGATGGGATATGGGCATTCTGGAGTAGAAAGACTCTGTGGATTGTTGAGTCTTCGCCACATTTCCTTTGCAATATATATAATGTATGCCAGAACAGTTACAGAAAAAGCTAAATCTCATGCTAAATGTGTGCTGGAGAAAAGCAGACAAGCAGTTGCTGATTACTATAAGAATGAGCTGGACAGGGAAGCAGACTCCACAGGTGTACTTGACATTGAAGTGACATTTGACGGTACTTGGCATACACATGGACATAAATCCCTACTTGGTGCTGGGGCAGTTGTTGATGCTAATACTGGGCTGATAGTGGATTATGAAATACTGTCAATGATTAATTTTGTACAAAGTGTAATGTGGAAATGAGTAAGCTAAAAACAGAAAACAATAACACAGGAACAGTATGACGAGTGGAAGGAGAGCCACGCCCCCCAGTGTCGGGTGAATTACTCAGGTGGTATGGAAACTGAAGAAGCCAAGCTGATGTGGGACAGATCTTTAGCCCATGGTATGAGATATATGACATTTATTTCGGATGGAGACAGTAAAGCTTTCATGGGAGTGCAGGAGATGCATGGTGGTGAAGGTTCTTATGGTAAAGATCACCTGGTACGAAAAGAAGAGTGCGTCAACCACGTGGCGAAGAGGTTGAACACAGGTCTCAGGAAATTGAAGTCAGGAGGAGGTGTTCTTGTAGATGTTACAGGTGATAAAAAGAAGAGAAAGCTTTCATTTGGAGGTCCTAAAAAACTTACCGACAAAGTCATATCAAGACTCCAGCACTATTTTCGCATCGGTGTTCGACGTTCCGTGAAGACAACTGCAGAAGAGATGAGAAATGACATACTCTCATCATTCTACCATTGTTCATCGACAGATGGAAATCCACAACATGATCTGTGCCCCAGAACTGCGGACTCCTGGTGTTTTTATGAAAAAGCAATTGCCAATGGACAACCAATACCAAGTCATGATGAAATACAAGTGTTTTTCCACCTTGACCCACCAGAGCTAGCGCTAGTGAAGGGTGTGTATGACCGACTTACTACAGATGAAATTATGATAAAATGCCTACAAGGCTGGACTCAGAATCCAAACGAGTCTCTTCATGGCAGAATCTGGAAATACTGCCCAAAACACAAGAATGCCTCAAAGTTAATAGTGGAATTCGCGGTGGCACAGGCAACAGCTAATTATAATGTGGGATACGTTGGTGGGGACTTCTCCAGTCATCTTGGAATCCCCTCCACAAATATTCTTCAGAAATTGGATACAGTAATGAACATACCACCTGCTAGAAAAATGAGGAACAAGAGGCTGCAACAAGAGCTGGCCTACGCCGCTGGTAGTTTTTAGTCATGACTACCACTCCACGCGCTCGGTCCATCAACTTTACGGCCGATTATCTCAGAAGTAAGTTATTCACATATTTTCCGTAATAGCGAGAAACTGATTTATCCAATTTTAATATATTTGGTACCATTTTAAAGCTCTTGAAATTGTCTAAATATTGGTACATTTATTGTTTAATATATCCCCAAATTAAAATTCTCCTATATATTTTAATGTTGTCGAATTTTGTCAAATTTATAATATTTTTTGCGACTATAGAAAGAAAGTAATTGCAAATCTCTTTCTACCATTTTGTAGATCATCCCTTTAGCTGTCTATCTGCATTTTTTTATTTGTCCCAAGAGAAATAGTTTTGGTGCTATAATCGATTTAGTAAGATCAATTCACGGTACAGTAATATATTTTGTTCTCCCATTTGTTTTAGGTGTATCATCATGAAAGTTTGGCAGTGTGTAGTAGACATGTGAGTGAGTGTACAGTAAAAATGTCCATAGGTTTAAGACCGTTTTTGAATAACCCACCTCAAACGGTGATTTGGCTCTCTGTCACTCTTCACTTTATTTCATCTTACGTTTTATTTATTAATTGATTTGTTTTGTTTTGATTTTGGTAGGGGGAACACTTGTTACATGCAGCTTTGCCTTTCGTCCCTTTCTTAGACGTAGTAAGCAAAATATATATATATTTTTTTCCCAACAAGTTTTATTTATGTTTTACAATATTATATTTATATTTCTTACTATATACCAATCATAGTGGGTGGTTAATATATCCTGTGGCCTCCCTCGCCAATGCCAAACACTTAACACCACTAATTACGCTTTCAGGTTTTCTGTGCAATTTTATTTACGGCCAAAACTTACCAATGCTTACTAACTCAACTAAATCTAATAATTAGAATAATATTATGAATGATTATCCTATAAATAAAAATATGGTAATTATTTAATTATAAATATTGTATTCAATTAACACTTGCTGGAAATTAGCATTATTATAATTTTATTCTTTCAAACACTAGAGGATTTTATACAGCCTAGCAATACTAAGTGGTTAATTGAATCTCAATTGACCACTTGATTTCAACAGATCCTTCCTAAGCTTGCTATAAATATTCTAATAATATAAACAAATATCATGAAATAAAGCATCATCGTATCCTCAAGGATTAGTATACCATCTTAAAATTTCGAGAACCACAAATTGCAGCTGAAAATAACAGCCAGTGTCAAGATTGCCAGCTTAGTGTCAGTTTGGGAGATAATATGAAGATTACAGTCGGCTCGCATATGTGCAGTAATCATTATATATAGGACCGTAGAGTAAGTCAATAATATATCAAGGGACTGGAGTTTTCGCAGAGAGGCTCCAGTCCTGACGTTATTCTTGACTTACAGTGTGCTGGCTTAATAATCCAATAGGGTTGATAGCCTCTGAAGTCCTATTTTAACTAACTAAATAATATATGCAATTTTGTGTTCTCTCTCTCTCCCTCTCTGTCTCTCTCACACACACACACAGTACTCACCTTCAAAGTTGTAGCCTGGTGTTTGCTTCATGCCGTTCTCTCTTGTGTTTTGGCGCTTCTCTAAACTCTCCATGATACCAAACCCCCCCTATATTTTTCTTATAACACTCTTCCAATATTTCCGTACTGTAATAAAATGCTTACTGTTCTTGCGCTGTAGTTCTAATGCTCTTGTTTCGACTAATGCACTTGTAATTTGTCTAAACTTTTTGATATACACGATTAACTTTTCATCGTTTTGGCACTACGGACGCTATACTTTGTTTTGTTTGATGTTGTAGTAAAACAAAACAAAAAACAGGACGGCAAATGTTTGGAGGGAATATGAGTTTAGTGCAGGACACAGAGAAATGCTTGGTGTTCTCCTTCTCCTCTTCTTCGTCTTGTAGGAGAGGAAGGAAAGGAAAAGGGTACAGAGGGAGAGGAAAAGGGAAGGGAGAGGGATGTGGAAGATGAAGACGAACGCACCGGGACCGTCCAGATATGGGGTGTTTCAGACCAGGCAATGATAAGGAGGTAGGGAAAGGTGGTGGTGGTGGTCGGTGGTAATGGGGTTTGTTGGCAGAGCGCTGGTTGGGTCACTATTTTCACCGTAGTCAGCTGTTTCCTTCACCGACGTTATCTGTCTGCATAGTGGGGGACTCTAACTACATGGCGCGCACTTTGGTTTTTCTCTCAGTAATTCATGGTTGTTTCACTAACTAATTTGCTTTCTGTAAAACAAGACAAATAATGAATAGGTCGTTTCATGAATTGTTTCTCTGATAATATGCTTAGTTATTTTAACTTAATTTACATTCTGGAACTTTTATCTTTGTATCTTTGTTTTGTTGTTCCGGTTTTGAATTGGTCACTCGATTGTAAAGCTTGTACGTACTATATGTATGATTGCGCGTTCTTAAATATTTTCTTTTCTTAAAAATTAGTTATATATATTACCTCATTTATATAAGATATACATTAAAAATATTTGTTGTAATTATTCAGAGAGAGAGAGAGAGAGAGAGATTTAATGTGCCTCATTCGACATTGTTTTCAATACAATATGTAAGTCTGTATGTATATACTCAGGCACATACTCCAGTGCTGGGGGTAGCCGACTCGAGACAGAGCCCGAACAGAAACAACATTTAAAGTTCTAATTCTTAGGATCCGGGACCACTTTCGCGTTCCCTTGCCCTTTTCTCTGTCTCGTTGAGTAGGATAATTTTACCTGGGGAGTAGGATGCCTTACCTCCTGCCCCCAGAAGGAAAAGTAGGGCAGTACAAGAGACAGATATAAACGGCTAAGGTTGGGTAGAGGATGCCAAACCTCACTCTGGATAGGATTATACTTGATACATTAAATGCAATAATCATTAAAGAGACTCATAAATATCTTAATAAATAAAGGTCAATGTTTGTCTGTTTGTCAGTTACCCGACCTTTGTTACTAAACTCCTCCCACAGTGTTGGTGGGAGTGTGGGGCACCGTTGGAAAGCCCAGGCTTTGGAGATGGTTTTAGGCGAGTTTAGTGGAAATCAGAGACACTTTTGTTTAATAAAATTTTCGGCAGAACTTATGTAGTATACGGGAGCGAAAACAATGGCCGTTTGGGGCAGAAGGAGGCCTCCGATCGAAAAGGTGTATGGAACGAAAGTTGTTCGCAGCTCCCCAAAATGGGGGTACGGATGAGGTCAGATCCAAAATCGGAGGTCATTTAGCGGCCGAAATCGAGGTCGCCGTTTAATGAGGCACAGGGAGGTCGAGGCCGGTGATTATGGTAGTAGTAGTATTGTGATGATTGTGGTAGTAGTGATTGATGATGGTGATTATGGTAGTAGAATTTAAACCCGGGCAACGCCGGGTACCCCTCCTAGTAATAAATATAAGTAATTAGATAATCACGAGAATGAACATGATGAGACTGATGATAATATTGCTGGTGAATTTGAAACCATGAAAGGCAATAAGTTGAATAATATGTTGATGATAAATGTGATAATGAGGCAGGTGGTACCTATGGCATTTCTTGATTCTCGAATGAATATTCTAAAAGTATGTATAAGAGTTTTTGTTTGTATTACTGTTCATCCGTCACATGCACATACATTTCCCTGTGTTGAGATCGTGACCTTCACACTAAGCTGAATGATTGGGAGTATTATAGCCCCTTTAAATAGACAACATTCAGGAGCGCCTCATAAATTATTATGTTCTTTAAGTTGTCCCGTCAACCTCCGTTCACAAATAATCTGTTAACTCCTTCTGTACCGACAACGTCTTTCTATCTCTCTTCTGGCTTCTATTATACGATTATATTCAGTTTCAAAAGGGCGACCAGCAATTAACAGGCTTCGAACTATCTCAATTAACCCTTTTTATTACCACAGATCCTTCTTGAACCGGGCAAAATCATTTTTATGAAGCTAAAATATAATTAAAAGGACGTCACCGGTACAAGAGGGATTAATACTGGTTTTGGGTCGTTTGGCTGACTAGCCCCCCAACCCCACCTCCCACCCAAACACACATACATACATAAATGTACACATATACATACATACATACATACATACATACATACATATATACAATTGTCTTTATATATTAGGGGCGGTTGCACAACATATAGGTACTGACATAATTTAAATCTTTCGTCCATTATATTCCAATAACAATTCAATTTACCAACAGACAGCCGAACAAACAGACAGACCTACAAATACACAGACAGACCTTCGACGACGATCACACATTCTGTGGAAAAGTCCGTCTTGGCGGAAGTAATGGGTAATTATGAGTACAATAAAGAATAACTTCTCCTATGACTCACTATATAGCCTTAACGTGGGTCCAATAGGGAGGGAGGGAGGGAGGGAGGGAGGGAGAGAGGGAGAGAGGGAGAGAGGGAGAGAGAGAGAGAGAGAGAGAGAGAGGCAATAAAGGTTGAACTCTAAACAATATCTGGTCAACTGCCGACATTTTGTACACTTCCGTGGAAGAAATATAACATTATATATACAGTATACCTGTATATACATATATATATATATATATATATATATATATATATATATATATATATAAGGAACTATGCTTTATGTATGGGATTCCTTAACACACACGCGTGTGTACTTCTTTTAAAGTTCGTAAATGAGGAGGTGTTTCTTTAATTTTGCTTTGGCAATTTTGTGTGTGCATCGATAATACCAACGTGGAACTGAACTTAATGAACTATACCTTTAAAAACACAGGATAGGCCATGTATAGCAATGGATCACTCTTATATCAGTATTATGAATTGAACGCGTTTCGAAAATGTCACAAATGTAGTCATATTTCATTATCAAACTGGTTCCAGTATATTCACATTCCAAAAATTATGGTGATTCATTTATGTTCAAACAAACGAATGTCCGACTGAATGTGTAGTAAATAATTCAATATAAACATGAAATTACTTAACCCATTCAATCCCAGCGAAGGCTACCAGCTGTCAGTAGATAAGTCACTCCCCAGTCCCAGCGACGGGTGGGAGCCGTCAGTAATGTACAATCGCGCTAAGAAGTCATGACTCGCTTTTTCTAAGCATCGGACAATAGTTCCCAAATCTGGCTACCGCTGGCAACTCTCCACTGCCCCTCGGAGCCCGTTCGTTTCCTAATTTTATCCCCTTCCGACATAAGACGCGATTTTGAGCCTATTAGGGATACTTTAAAGCCTTTGTTACCATCAGGGGTATTTAGAAACCTTTAGTTTAGTTCCTTCAACCTCTGCAGTTGTCTTTGAGTTAGCTGTGGGCAGAACACTAATTTTGGAGAGGTAATTATAAAAGTGAGAGAACTCTATTTCTTATTGCTAATCTGGCAACCTCTGCGTCATATGAGTCTGAAAGGGTTAAACTATAGGTCTTTGGATATTCCCAATAATTGGCCTACTTAGAATATTAACCTATTTATGCCGTCCAATTTTGATTTATGTTGAAGTTTGAATAAATATAAGTAATGTTTGTTTACAATTTCTTTATAGAAAAATGAGAGTAATTAATTTACATGCGCTATCTAGCATGTTGCACTCCCAGGCCCGTAGGAACGGTAGGATATTCAGCGACCGAGTCAGTCATTGTCAGGATATGAGGGGGAGTATATCTCTTTGCGTTTATATTCACCTTTGTCCTTTTACACTTGCCTTCCCATCTTCGGTTTATATATGGGTCTCCCTATGGGTTATTATATATTCTAAAAGTGAAAATTCATCGTTCGTCTATACAAATTACAAGCTGTTCTCGAGTATTCAAGCTTTCTTCCAAAATATACTGGAGACCGCTGGTTTTTCAGGCAGACTGTTGTCCCACATAGAGAATTAAATGTGGAAAAAAAATCTGTTATATGTTTATTTACGTGATTTATTGACACTTCTGGTTTGAATATTAGTTTTATCTGTTGGTTTTAATTTTATGAGATACTTTTCTCCCAGTATTGTTGGTTTAAAAAGTAATACAAACATTAAGAGACTTGCTCCACATTTTAATCCTGAATATATTGAGCGAAATACTACGAGTTTCAATTTTTTTCGTTCGGGTTAGTCTCAACTTTCGTATTATTTGGTTTACTCTCACATAATGAGATAAATATATTGCAACAATACTTGTATATCGTGTTTTTGGTATTGTTTCCTTCAATACAGTTCTCCCCGGTGTGTAATTTTTTTTTTTTTTTTTTTTTTTTTCTATGTGATTGAGGGAGGCAAAAGGCATAACTGCCTATAGCGAGTGCCTCCCCCATAGTTGAAAGAGTGACAGGGCCAAAATCAAGGGACGTTCGAGCCAAAATGCCTGGACACACATATGAATATAGTAGAGCCTCAATAGTTGCCAGATAGCACTTTCTGAACAAAAGGTACTGGGAATCAAGCGATTGTACTTTCCTTGTAACTGCCTGTATCAGGCTGTGCCTGGTACCACAACCGTTTGAGCACTGCTCTCGATATGGCAACACTTCTTAGCTTATATCCAACCCTCTGAAGGCTGAGAGAGCCAGTCTTCCTTCATCTCTTGAGGTGGAAGGTTGTTCTATCTTGCCATTTTAGCCACATTGCTTGGGACTGGGGGGGACTTTTATTACTGTATCCTACGGTACAGTAGGGGTTAATACAAGCAAGCATTTTATAAGAGTTAACTGGCAGTATTGGTCTAGAAAAAAAAGTCCTGAGGGCCATTTGTTTAGTAAAATATATTCAGGATTAATCCAATTAATCACATTACTTATACCATTAGTTGAAATGCTTTACTATCTAGAGGGGTACTCGGGAGAGTGCGTACCTCCGCTTACACTGGCAGAGGTACACACTTTTATTGCCTCCAAAATTGAATAACGTTTACCTTGGAGCATATCATATCTAGCTACCAAATTTCGTGAATATCCGTTCATAACTTTGTAAGCCGCCAACGCTGGAATGCGCTCTACTGATAGCCTCCAAAATTGAATCTCTTCCTTCTTGGCGCATATCTTATCTGCTCAGCAAAATTCGTGAATGTCGGTTCATATTTGTTTGAGATATTTTGTTTACAGACAAACAAACAGACAGATAGACAAACAAACATACGGAGGTGAACATATAACCTCTGTCCAACTTCGTTGGCAGAGGTAATTAGATATTTAAAATGGTACGAATAACTTTACGTGGTCGCCTTTGAAGAAGCAACGTACGGCCGAATGTTTATATAGAGTTTAAATTGCAAACGTTCTTGGTTAATTATGAGTTATCTTCATATTATGGCATACGGTATATTTGATTTTTATTTCTAAAGCTGTCATGGTGGAAGGCGTTTAGTCTCTCTCTCTCTCTCTCTCTCTCTCTCTCTCTCTCTCTCACACACTCACACTCACACTCACACTCACACTCTCTCTCTCTCTCTCTCTCTCTCTCTCTCTCTCTCTCTCTCTCTCTCTCTCTCTCTCTCTCTCTCTCTCTCTCTCTCTCTCTATCACACACACAAACACCGCAGGACGGAATAATTGGGTTTCTGGGACTGGAAAGAAGGAAACAGAAAGTGGCCAGTCGTGACGCGTGATAAAAATTTGCATATGTCTGTGGTAAGTGTGTGTGTGTGTGTGTGTGTTGGTTGGGTGAGCAGGTGTGTGTATCTATGAATGCGGGTGTTGTTGTGGGCCTAGTTGTTTGTTTGTATATCTGTCCGTGTGTGTGTAAGAAAGAGAAAGAGTTTGTGTGTATTTCTGTGTGCGCGCGAACGTGTGTGTGTGCGTGTATGTGTGTGCATGCCGAGATGGTAATAGGGGTGTCGGAGAGGTGCTGTGGTAGCTGGATAGAAGGTTCATATCTGGGAGGCATCATGATAAGAGTGGGTGAATAGGGTGCTAAAGGTGGGTGGAAGGAGTGATATGGATTTCTGGGAAGGGGTTATGGGTAGTGGATGGAGAAGAACCTGAGGGGAAGGGAAAGAGTGGCGTGAATGCAATGAGTGGGTACGAGTGGTAATATGGATTGATAGAAGTGTATTACAGGAATGAGTTTGACGGGTGTGGGAAAACTATTACAGTAAGAGGAAAAGCTGTTAGGGTGAGAAAGTTTGGATAAACATGGATGATAAGAGGAAAAAATTATGTGGGCAAATGAAAAAACAAAATCACATGGTATGTTGTGGTGAGAGGCTAGCAATAAATCATATTAACAGCATAGAAGGGTATATGGATAAGAAACTTGTATTAAACTGGAAGGAAGAGTTAAAGGAGAGAAACGAGGTAACGAAATGATTGAGTATTGAGAACTGACATTTACAGGAATATATACAGTATATATACAGTATATAATTATATATATATATATATATATATATATATATATATATATATATATATATAATATATATATATATAAACCGTATTGCTCGAAGCAACTGCATCTCTGAAGCCGCCTCGCCTCTGTGCTTCAGTCTCATCTCCCACACTCGGACCCTCACTCTCAGAATATATATATATATATATATATATATATATATATATATATATATATATATATATATATGCAGAGAGAGAGATAGAGAGTGAGAACAAGTGAGCAAGAGCGAGAAATAGTGGGATTTTAATTGAGAAGTGGAGACAATATTATAAAGAGGAAATGGCTGATTAATTAGTATTCACACACACACACACACACACACACACACACACACACACACACACACACACACACACACACACACACACACACACACACACACACACACACACACACACGAGTTTATGGCCACCGCCTGAGAGGATATACAGTCGTCTCTCATTTTTCCTTCGTACTCTCTCTCTCTCTCTCAGTAGTATATAATTATGTTGTTCTCATCTTCGTTCTTTACTATAAATTTCCCAGTAGAAGTGTTTCTCATTCTGCTGGAGGACTTCTTTCCCCAACTTAATTTCATGCCGACCAACGGCCGGAGGGAGAGGTGGGTTGGGAGAGGTGGGTTGGGAGAGGTGGGTGGGGAGAGAGCCTTCTGCTTTGCTATCCTTACCTTCCACTTTGTAGCAAATTTTATTTTAGCATTATATCCGGACTACTTAGTAGGGACCGCAAGGTTTGTGTAGTCTGTGTATCTATGTAACTCTCTCTCTCTCTCTCTCTCTCTCTCTCTCTCTCTCTCTCTCTCTCTCTCTCTCTCTCTCTCTCTCTCTTCCGATATGTAATTTTAGTTCTATTAATAAAACTATCTATCTATCCACTTTTGTTTGTACCTCTTCGTATATCCCTCAGTATGTGTGAATACTTCACTGGCAGAGTGAAACATATTAAAATAATTATCATTCATAAGTGTTTCCTATTTTTTGTGGATATGATTTTTCTACTACTATTACTATTTCTACTACTAGTACTACTACTACTACCACTACCACTACCACTACTACTACTACTAATGATAATAATAACAATTGTTAGTATTATATCGGCATCATTAAGTAAAATGATAATATCGAAGAAAGAAAACGAGTGGGTAAGAAGGTTGAGCCAATAAGCCGATGAAAAAATTATGTTCATCACACCACATGCATTTGGTACAAACACGCACACACACGCATTCATACTGACATACAGTCACCCTTCACACCCCTCACACACACGTGCATACATGCAAGGCAACACATAAACAACTATTGATTTTAAAGGAGAACAAACAATAGCAGACACTAGGTTGTTTGGTGATATATTTGTGCATGAAAGATACAAAAGGCAGGCTGCCTGCAGCGAGTGTATCCCCCAAAGTCAAAAGAGTAACAGAGCCAAATTCAAGGAACGTTGGGGTCAGAATATCTAGACACAGGAAGTTTAAAGCAGTTTAAGTCATAGGATGAAGGAAATATTGATTGAGGGAGAAAGTTTCAGAGTTCACTTGTTGAGTAGAAGAAAGACTGAGAAACTTTGCTAATTCTTGGGCAGGATATAGGCATCTGAGGAAATGATAAGACACAAGGAATAAATACAGAAAAAACACATTCAATCTGGAATTCGAAGAAAAGTAATGATCTATTTGACCTTTGAAATTCTGCATTGCATGATGGTTAAATCAAAAAAGGTATCTCTGAGAGAGCGTAAGAATGTCGGGAAAGATGCCGATGCATGTGGATATATGGGATGTGGTGATATTAATGGTCACCCTCTTACTATTAACATTCCCAACTCCTATTAACTGTGGTAATGGTGATCGTGAGGTGGTGAGGAGAGGTTGTAATGGTTGTGGTTATGTGTGTGTGTGTTTCATTATTGTATTTTGTTTATTTGTTTAATATACTGTTTTTTCTTTTAATGTTGGCAGTGTGGGTTTTCTTAGTGATGGTATTTTTGGTGGTGGTGCGTGGGTGCGAAGGAGTTACGACTGATGGTGATGGTAGTTTTTTTTTTTTTTTTTTTTCTTTCTATGTGATTGAGGGAGGCAAAAGGCATAACTGCCTATAGCGAGTGCCTCCCCCATAGTTGAAAGAGTGACAGGGCCAAAATCAAGGGACGTTCGAGCCAAAATGCCTGGACACACGGAGTTTGAAGCAATTTAAGTCATAGGAAGAGGGAATGACTGATTCTGGGAGAGAGTTCCAGAGCTCAGTATGGCGGAATTAATGGTTACCCTTTATAGTTATGTTTTCAAACTATCAATAAAAGTGGTCATGGGAGTGGTAGTGATGGGGTGTGTGTGTGGGTGTGGGTGTGGGTGTGGGTGTGGGTGTGGTAGAGGTAGAGGTAATGGTTATTGTTACTTATACTGTTTATGTTGTAGTTTGTGTGGGTGTGTGTGGGTGTGTGTGTGTGGGTGTGGTAGAGGTAATGGTTATTGTTACTTATACTGTTTATGTTGTTGTTTGTGTTAGTGTTAATATTTATGGTTGTGGTTCAAAGACATGACGAAGGATGGCGACGGGAGTTGAGATATTAGTATGGTGGAAATCAATTATTACCCTTTCCAACTGCTATAAGTGGATGTAGTGACTGTGTTATGGTGAAATGTTGCTAGTTGATTATGAAGATATGATAATTAGAAGCATTAAGTAACCTTTTGCAATCAGTACTATCCGTATGTCCATCTGTACGTTAGCTAGTGCGTAATTATGTCTATTCGCAAACTCTATCAACATTTCCCATGCGGAAATTGAAGACATTTGGTCCCCGGTGCACACACTATTAACTTTTGGATAAAATTGGAAAATTCTCCCGACCCTTCGGAACCTGCTACCAACTTCTACGGCCATAATAAAATTATAAAGGTGTCTTCCAACTCCTAACCGAGATTATCATACACCAAAAGATCCTACGCTTACCTCCCCTGACCTTATCCAACTATGCCCCATTTTGATCTAATTAAATAATCACCACCACCAACAAACAATAGCCCCAACAAAAGTCATCCTTAATGACAACCATCTCAAGAACCCTGACTTCAATCAATGGCAGTCAGAAGGGGTCATTTAAGGGTGCTAATATATCCCCACAAACCTCTTTCCTTGCACCATCACCACCACCATAACTAACTGGACAACCAGCACATCACATATATCACCTTCACATCATAACTAGCTCGTCGTCATCACCAGCAAAACCAACACAAACAGCAACAACAATAATGCTTATGTGTAGGTAGAGGTAATTACTTCTTGTAAAACCGGTGTACATTATGTTTCACTCCAAGGCAGATAGTTTATTTCTGTAATTATGTGTTGCTAGTTACTGGTACCTTACAAACAAGAAATAACCAACAACAATAATTGTATTCCTTGGTGATGTAGACTACCGTGCAAGTACTTTTGCAGAAATAAGAGACACATCAATTTGTAGAGTGTTATATCAGAGCAAACACAAAAGAGTTTCGCTAAGAATAATTCAAAACCTTTAAGAATAATTGTAACAGAAAAGGAAACCGGGAAATTGATAATTATTCAGGAAAACATTCAAATTAATATTATAATACAACCATTTAGAAAGACTTACGACTCCCACAATTCCTTGCTAACCTAAACAAATTATCTACTGATAAGCAAAATGAATGGGAGAAAAGTGTCAACTTACACCGTTTGGATTAACACTGTCTGATCCGACGTCTTTGTATGTTATTGTGTAGTATTTTTTGCAATTGCTATTATTGACGCTTTTGATGGATTTTGCAATGGTTGAACCTATATCTAGCGTGTTCCCTTCCAAATTAAGAAACCCCTCCAAATACCTGCCTGGAGTTTAAGAAAGGAAGAAAAGCGCAGACCACCACTGAAGCTAAATTTGTGCATTAATCGGTAGAAAGCTGTCTCGGCCAGGGGCCGATCTTTCCTAAATTGCAAGATTGCTATTGGTCCCCATGAAAATTTAGACACTAGGATGGCTCAATACGTGTATAATAGCCAAATCAATTTGACGAAACATCAAATCGCCAAACTAATGGGGCGAAACATGTGAACCAAAAGTACCACCCTTTGATTAAATAGAGTTAAAGACTGTTGTAACAAAAACAGACACAAACGTGGGTACTACTTATTAGTCATTGAAATATTAAGATGAACAACAAAATACGACAATAAAGAAGGATGTAGAAAAATTAAATGTGACACTAAAATTAATATATACAATTTCGTAGTTAAAAAATCAAGGGATATTTAATATACTATAATATATAGGATTATAATAACATTGAAAGTTACAGTTAAGATACCGTATATAACATACCGTATATAGGGCAGTAAGCAAAATACACAACAAATTATAACCCGTGCGAGAGATGTATATAAGTTAACAAGATAAATCTAAATTTAGAGTAAGTTTGTTCCAAAGTCTACGAAAGAATGGAAAAGCCAAATGAGCTCCCATAGAATCCCCAGACACCGTGAAATGCTCAAGCCTGACTCGAATATGCTCCCGCCTGACTCGAATATTTAGCATTTGCTCTCACTACTCTCAAGGTTGGTGGCACACGAACAACTTAAGCAGCAGATTATATCGGAGTCAAAACTCACTCTCAACCAGGTTACCACACGATCGCTTTTTCCTTTAACATTTATCACTTGCCTAGTAGTTCATGAAGTAAATTTGCATATGACTAAAACAAAACGTTATCATTTGAAAATAACATTTCAACAATAATACCAGCACTATTTTGTAATATATAATTGTAATCAGTGTCCGTCACGGATGGTATTGGTTTTGAGCCTGGGTCATGGACCATACAGCCAACCACACAGATCAGCCTCGGCTCATAACACAGAGCAGTAAGCCATGACCTACCGCGTTACACTGCCGGGATATATGATGCAGTATGTGGAGACGCACTAAATCCTTTACAGAAGCTTTTGTTTGGAACAACCGGCTTTGGGTATTTCAGAAACAAATGTTGTGATCAGTGTTACGTAATGGAACCCTGAATTTTAGAACAAATTAAATACGGTCAGAAAATAGTTAGGAAGGCTGATTATGTACTTTTTTTATTCCAACTACTCCGTCTCAGGCATAGGCTGAGAGCCTTTACACTACACCGCTGAATACGGCGAGGCCCGTGAGGTCTTGTTCCAGTCTAGGGAGTGAGACATGCGAAGCATCCCGGCTCGAACAACTCCATCTCTGAAACCGCTTTGCCTCCGCGCTTCACCGTCTCATACCCCACACTCGGACCCTCACTCTCAGAACGCCACCTATTGAGCAATTAACTCACTAGGCATTGCCCCCCTGTAACATATTTTGAACATGGGAATATTCATACAATGCTATTTAATCAGGAAACAATGAGGGTATTTTTTGGGCATTTCGGTGTGCTGTGGTAATGCACTGAAACTAGGTACAGCACAAATTCCATCCCAATAATATCTTCCCATTGACATAGTGGGATTCGAACCGGGGTCCATTGGATTACCAGTCCAGTGGCAAGACCACTCTGCCACACCACCCCTTACGCATATAATAGTGTAAATTCCAAGTAAATTAATAGGATCATATTCATTGAACTGTTTGGCCGATTATGCTGTACACACAATCTGTAAACATATTTTCAAATGTAATATTTAAATGTTGTAAGCGATATTATAATAAGCAATCATGGACTACGAGAATATTCAGATAGGCCTACCCACACTTGAAATTGTAAGCGATGATGTACAACACTCAGCCCAAGCAGCAGAGAATGATCAAAGGCCTTGGCGCTATAGATTCACAATAAATAATTCAAATTACAATAGAGTTATCGGATATAAAATTATCAGGACACGACAGGATGGCTAAAGAAAAGCTAGAAAAATAAATAAAATTATCGGGAAAGTCTTTTCTTCGCAGGAAGAATAATATTTATTTTTCAACCGAGTCGTTAACCTTGTAGAAAAAAAGAAAAAAAAATGCCGCACGACGTCGTAGACTGTCCCAGAGTAAGACATTCAAAGATCACATAGACAAATATATCGCCTTAGATCCCGGGCTGACTGGGTTTTTGCGAGAATAATGCACTTAATACTTAGTGTTCCCATGGGTATCCCAAAGGGTCAAGTTTGGATCCCCCCTCCCCCCTTTTTGCTTGTGAACGCTTCACTACATTACTTTATGCAAAAAATGACATGTTGTCCTACGACGACTTTTATTTCAGCAAATTGCATCCACTCTCAAACACCCTAAGTTCCACACCTCAGTACACCACTCCACCTCTCACATTGAATCATACTCTACACACACCACAGTTCATTGCAGCACATCACATCAAATCACATATTTCAAAGCTACACTACTCTACAACACAGTACATGTTACGTCACACAGCCCTTACTTCACTATAAATAACCCAAACATTAAATCATACAGCATACACCATAGGTCATCATACCCCACCACACCACATCAACACATCAGCCTGAAACATTACTATCATCATATTACACCACACGAGACTTACTACACCATACTGTACTATACAAATCCTACGCCACAAATCGCAACTCATTTCATACCTTACCACGTAACTTCACAGCAAACCTCACCTTGCCATATCCCATCATACCACATCACAGAGACAATAGTACACATCTCACTACACCATAATTATACTACCACACCTACTATTGCAATTTACCAATACCGCCACTCTATCTCCACCACACAACACGTCATCACACCAAACCAAACCAAACTATACCTAGCTACACCTTCAAGCAATACATCACATTAAATAACTACTTAAGGGAAGATTTTCACGTCAGAGTTATTTTGCTGGCCTCCCTTCTCCCACATGTATAGCCGTAATAGTTTTGAGATTTTAAGAAGTTCGCCCCATTACTTTGCCGATTTTAAGACCTTTGACCCCATTAATGTACATTTGAATACCTTTCGTGCCATTTAGGTGACGATTTTTTTTGGGCGAGCGATAGTGAGCTGTATACGTCCTAATTTAGGAGGAACTGGCCATTGGCCGGGAATTTTATTTTGCCGAAAAATGTACTAATTTATCTCGAATGGAGGTCTTGGGGATATTTTCAAAAGTTTGAATGAGGTCTAGAGAGCAAACCAAAAACCTCCCCTTAAAGTTATTGTTTATCATTTAAAGTAAATTTCAAACATAAGAACTCTTGTCAAAGCCTCTCACATCACACCACACCAGTAACTATCCCCCAAACCACTGACCCCACTGACCCCCCTCCAGACTCTGTACCCTCCCTATACACTCCCTCAAATCCCCTTGCCCTACCCTCCCATCCCACCGACAAATTGACTGCCATTAAGGATTGTGCACCCGGTTGATGACGTCATTTGGCCCCTAACTACCTCGGTGGTAATTACACGTATTCTTTAGTGCTTTGAAATACTGGCGTCTTATGAATTAATGAGAGAGAGAGAGAGAGAGAGAGAGAGAGAGAGAGAGAGAGAGAGAGAGAGAGAGAGAGAGAGAGAGAGAGAGAGAGAGAGAGATACGAGAGAAAGAGAGGAGAGCAGAGAGAGAGAGAGAGAGAGAGAGAGAGAGAGAGAGAGAGAGAGAGAGAGAGAGAAGAGAGAGAGAGAGATCTGAGAGGGAGATCAGAAGAGAGAGAGAGAGAGAGAGAGAGAGAGAGAGAGAGAGAGAGAGAGAGAGAGAGTTGTGATGATAGGCGAGGTATGAAAATATTGGAAAAACTACTTATAAGGGTATTGTGCAATTTGTCCTTGTCGTGTAAAATGATGTTGACATGACAGATGCAGAAGGAAGGGTACTTGTTCAATAGAACTGGTGGAATAATAGTGGTTATTCGAGTCATTAACATATGAATAGATGACGTGGAAAAGGCAGAATCCCAAGAAATGTTGTTGTTTGTAGATATAGGACAGTAGTAGGACTATGTGTGACAGGAGCTAGTGTTGCTATTGATAGATATAAAACAGTAGGCCTATGTATGGCAGGAGCAAACGTTGTTGTTGATAGATATATCATAGGACAGCAGGGTTATGTACAAAATGAGCCAATGTTGCTGTTGATAGATATAGGACAGTAGAACAATGTAAGACAGGAGATAATGTGGCTGTTTATATATATAGGACAGTAGAACAATGTAAGACAGGAGATAATGTGGCTGTTTATAGATATAGGACAGTAGAACAATGTAAGATAGGAGATAATGTGGCTGTTTATAGATATAGGACAGTAGAACAATGTAAGACAGGAGATAATGTGGCTGTTTATATATATAGGACAGTAAAACGATTTAAGACAGGAGGTAACAATAATGGTAAAAGTGGAATGGTAGGCGAGTATAAATCGTGGATTGAATATACATCGCTACTCATCTCGGTGCAATTTGTCTTATAGTTAAGACATAGACTAGGATGCTACCAACAAATGTAGTACATACAGTATATACTAGGTAATTTATTAGGTGGAAGGAGGATTGGGGTGGACATATATTTTTAGCTCGAAGGATATCTAAAGGTAAAAGCAGAACCTTCTCAAACATTGAATATAAAACAATATATAAAATTAACAGTCAAAACCCTCAAAATGTATATTTAAGCAAAACACACACTCCATTATAACTTTTCCAAGACTTCACATGAACTAGTGTTCAAATTTTAGTTTACCTACTTTATCTTGTCCAGGTTTAATACCAGTTCTTCAATTACCAACCACTTATTTCCAAAAGCTAACCATTTTCAATAGTTCTGCTCCGCCTGTCAGCACTTGAGATGAAATTATTTTTCGGTACAGAGAGAAGAGTTACAAGGAGTTACAAGGAATGGTTATTACCTCGGAGACCTTCCGGTCCATTCCGAGGAGATACTGTAGGTGGAAAAAGAGAGACTGCTTAGAGCACTACACTCATTACAGAGTGTGCAAAATACTATCTACTCACTCTCTCTTCTGAAAACTGTCTCTTACTGTAGAACTGTTTAGAACTTCAGAGGGAATTTTGTTCCAGGTAGAACAGATATTTTATGTGAAATCAGTTTCCACAAATACTAGTGCTGAACCTTTGCAATTATAATTTCCAGCCATGGTTGCATGTTGTATTCATATTGAAGCTAAACATTTTGCTATTATAATCCACATTGTCAAACAAATCAAGTATTTTCATAACTTCAATGAGCTGACCGCATATTCTGCGTGACTCCAACGGAAAGAGATCAGGAGCTCTCAACCGGCCTTCATAGCTCAGTCTTCTATGCTATGGAATAAACTTTGTAGCCCTAACTTACTTGTACTCTTT
>CM064575.1:22788960-22799595 GCA_032716605.1 Paralithodes platypus | reverse complement strand
GCGCTCTTGCTTCATAATTTAAAGGTTATGTATTTAGTAAAAGGACGAGCAAAGAATTGTTAACGTGCCCGAACAAAGCCTTAATATTCATGCTCTGTTTAGGTTTTAGAGGCCTTTAATTGCTCACATTGTATCCGAGAGGCCATCCACAAATACATGTACAAACAGTAACATTTTTAAATGACCTTGATGGGTCTTGGTTTGCCACTAAGGCTTGACTTTAGCCACAATTAATACGAATCAGATAATACATTTGATATGTTATTTACATGATTATTCCTATTAACACAGTTTATGTTTAATAGGCGTGCCATAACAAAAAACAAATTAGAAAAAAGGATGGGTAAAAAGAGCTCTGAAGAATTAAACGGTAAAGAAAAGTAGTGGGAAGGAAATGTAGCACTGGAGAGAACTAAGAAATGAAAAGCGCAGTGAGGTATTCTAATTTATGGTGTTGAAGAAAGGATATAACCTGGATCCGAGTTGAGCAAAACATGAAATTGGAAAAGTGAAGGAGAGCGAGAATTAAATTAAAGTTCTTCAGTAAATACATGAACACTTATAGAGTCGAGAGTGCCATTCGTGTTTTGTCACAACATACTGCCATCCAACTTTGCTTTATTTTCACTTCCTATTATAGTACTAACCTGATAAGATCATAAGAAAGACACCCATTGCTTTAATTATAATCACTAACAGTGTATATGCAAAATCTATGATATGCAATCGAATATATCTATGATATGCAATCGAATAAATCTATGATATGCAATCGAATATATCTTGCTTGATAACTTTATTAAGAGAACATTCGTAGTAGTAATGCAGTTTGTCATGACCTTTTTGTCTTCGCCAGACCCTTAGTAAGCCGAAAGAATTCGTCTGGAAAAATGCTATGCCATGCTTATGTTCTTTCTTAAACTTGTATACCTACTTTCAAGACATTGACTGAGAATGCTAATTGTATCGTAATATATTTTAAGCTACTCTAAAAGTAAGGGAATTATTGATTTGAGAGTAAGGTCTATTGACCGTGGCTTCAATTTACCAAGGGGTGTATTGACCAGAAGATTTACCGAATGCTGACATCGAAATAGACGGAAGCCGAATTAATTGGGCTGTGAATTGGCCTAGGGTTCTTCTGGCCAATGATTGCATAATTAAATAGGTGCTGAAATAAGCGATGACTTCAATGGTCCGGTGTTGAATATACTGTACATGAAGTTTGAATGACCGGAAGCTTAGTTGAAAGAAAGCCTAAGTGGCCAGATATGTCTCTAATTTTCAATGAGGGCTGTGTAAGGGACAGATGCCTGTTCTGAGTCAGCATGTTATTCAGATGTTGGGGTGGGGGGTGGGGGGGTGGGGTGAGATTAGGGATATGATTTCAAAACATACACTTACAGTATACTCGACATACCCACAGTATGATGCGTTTCCTAGCTATACGATACCTTAACCCCTCTCTTGCTCCGATGTCAAGGTGCGATTAACAATGTATTCTGGCTGACGCTAGGCGATTTTACGCAACATAACCATGGTCTCTAGAAATAAAAGCGGTAAACAAATATATCTGCATGAACCCATCGGCTTCCTTAAGTAGTTCCTTAATTGAACACAATCGTCTAATGATAGCCAGAATAAAATAAAATTTTGAAAACCAATTGCAGGCGATAAAAGGCTACTCCCGAGAGTCTGGTCACGTGGGCGGCGGGCTTAAAGTTATGGAGAAGCCTTTTATTTTTTCTGAAATCCCCCTTATTACGAAAGTTTGGGAAAAATGTAAAGGCTTTTGTCACTGGCGCCGGCTTTAAAGATGATGGGGGTGTGGGGGAGTCGGTGGGTTGAAAGTGGGGGAGGGGCATGGGATGGTAATTGGCGGCTGGTGGGATGGGCGTTGGATGGGAAGGCGATGGGTGGGTGGATGGGATGGCTAGAGTGGGAATATAATTATGTTGACTCGTCTTGGATGGTTAGGTGGTGAGATGGGAAGTTGGTGAGATATACGGGGGTTAGTTGGTGGTTGGAAGAGTAGGATGGGAGCTTAAATGGTGGGAATTTAGGTAATAAAATGAGGCAGTGGAAGAGATTGGGATGGGATAGTGGAGGTTTAAGATGGTGGGATGAGATAGTGATGGGGAGAGGACGGGCATGAAGATATAATGGAGAGTCAACGTAATTACATAGGGTTGTAGGAGAATGGGATGGGGTAACAGAATGATAGGATGGTGGGATGGGAAGGAGTTGGGATATTCTGATTTTTGGATGGGAAAGTTGGATGGGTTGATAATAGATTAGGATGGTGGCATGGGATATGGGAGGCGTGAGCTTAAAATGAGACCTTAGGATGTTGATGGATTGGAATGGCATGATGGATGGTTGGGATTGGGATTGGATCGTAATATTGAATGGGAAGATGGACATTAATATATAGTCGGATAAGAAGGTGATGGGAGGGTGTATTCGTAATATTAAAAATAAAGAAATATTTGAATGCTGGGATTGTATGTAGGAAAGCTAATAGGATGTAATGGTATAACAGGGGACATCAAACACTAGGAAGTATTAGGATAAAACGATCAATGGATGGAACGGTAGGAATTTGGGATACAAGGATACAAGCAGGATGAGATGCGATGTGTGAATAATTGGATAGAAAGGGAAGATGGAATTGTTTAATATATTTGGACAGAAGAATGACTGATTATGAAATGGATAGGATGTAAAGGTAATGTGATGGGGTGGTGTTTGGATGGGATGGAAAAGGGGTTGGTGGCGATGAGATTAAGACTGGGAAGTTGGAAAATGTGAAATGAGAAGGAGCGTGGGTTATGTGACGCCTACTAGCGTTGGCAGAATCGCCTCCCGGTAGCCACTAGCGCTCGCCAGGGCAGTGAAATAGGCTACAGTTATCAGAGAATGTTGTTCTTTCTTTCATAGTGTTCGTGTTGTTACAGACAGTCCCGTGGTGGTCTTTATTTTCGTCTGTGACAACGGGAAGTATTTTATATCATGAGTAGAACATAAGATGCATTGTAGTGAAGTTGAGAGAGAAAGAGCGAGCGAGCGGCGTGGGGGCAGTGATATGAGTGTTGATTTCCTCCTCCCTCCTCCCTCCCGGAGGAGTTGCTCGCCCACGTGGTCTTTCTCTCGGTTTTGATTGGCTGGTGGTTCCTGGCGCCTTCTGGAGGCCTGCTGCCTTGTGACGTATCGGCCTGTGATTGGCCGACCACCATGCCTTTGTGTGATCCTGAGGGTCCCGAGGAGCTACCTTCCTCAGAGCTTGCCTGACCAGCACACCCTTCACACCTCCCTTGCCAACTGTCCCCGACTTCTACCTATAGAACACTTTCTCTCTCTCTCAACTTCTTACCTCTCATTCTTCCAATCTATTTAACATCATAACTCCCCTTTGGTTCTGCACGATTTCATATATCGGCCATCGTATTATATGCTGAAGCTCTCAGATATTCCATGTTTAGTTAGACATTTTGGAGGGGTTAACATTTTGTCTGTAGAGGTTCGACACACTCGCGGTGTCTCCCTACCTATTCCTTGGTTGTCTGCTGGGCTATTTAATGCTAGACTGGGGTAAGGCTATTGATGTTGTGATTTCCGATGTGTACCAGGTTTTGTTGAACTTGTACAATCGCAACGGATACGGGGGAAGCCTAGGTTGTCTTTCTGACTGTGTACCTTGTGAGTTTAGCACTGTGTTGCGAGTGAGGGCTTTTGCCTCTGCCACCCAACACTGTGCTAACTCGTTTTGCTTTGACTTGAAGAGGGTCGCCAGGAGAGAGCCAGATACTAGCGATCTGTATCTCTCAAGAGAGCACCCCGTCATTTAACGTAATTTGGCCGTACAGTCTTAAGGACCTCGCTAGGCTACGAGCCGCTTGCTCAGCCATTGTTTCCTAGCCTACGACATCCCAGCTAGACTTTATTCGCCTAGCAGACACCCGATTAGGATTATAAACTCTTATGTTATGTATGCAGCATTTTTATTCACGTTGATTGTAAGCCTTGGTTGTTTTTGAGTTGCACAACCCGAGCAGGCTTTTGCATTGCCGGAGGAAGTACTTCTTTTGTTGTTGGAGATAATACTATTGCGCATTGCATTTATCGTTATTCCCATGCCAGTTAACACTGTATGTCCATACACTTGTCATATCTTGTTGCTGCTTTATATAACAGTTCAAAATCCGATTCGATCATCTTAAGCAGCATCAGACTTTCTTCAGAAAATTCCTGTTCGATGCTTTAGGACTTTCATTCACTTTCTTTAATATAGGAGTGACAGTTTATTATTGTTTAGAGTAACTGTAATTATACCTTCTTCTTGTTTGCATTAAATCATTCCAGTGATTTAATTAAGCTCTCTATCTTTTTCCTTGTATACATTATTAACGTAATTGTATGTTGTTGTGATCAGGCTGTATCAGAGATCATCAGCCTGTAGTAGTAGTGCATTTATACCGAGTTAGAGGATACCCCGCTATCGCAGATTTAACTCTGGAGGGTATAGGTGTTTTTGGGCGCCGGCGTTATAAGTTCGAGGGTTGGATTTAGTGTTACCGTTGTGGCTGTGTGCCTTTCTAGTCCAATGATTAAGAGCCCTTGTTTTATACGAGTCCCGGTCGTAACAGTTAGGAGATTGGATAATGAAGAAATGGAGTGGGAGTAGACTGGGATGGAAAGCATAAGCTTTGAACTTCTGTCATCTAGCTGATGGTACATTATAAGAACATGTGCTTATGTTCAAGCTTCTTATGCTATAGATCAAAGTAAAGTTTGATTATAGAACTTAGTATGCAAATGGTTTTACTTCCGCATTATATTCAGATTAGTATTATCACTTGCACTGTACATGCCATCCCATGCCTTACCAACTAAACGAACGGTGTTGGTTCAGTTAGTAGTGCATGGACATGGATTGTGAAGCCGTGATGGTATCCTGGTGAAGCAGACAAAAAAAAAATATATATATATACATACAGTATATATACACTATACTGTATATATATATATATATATATATATATATATATATATATATATATATAAATATAAATATATTCCTTCCATGTAACTCATGTGTGTATGGGAGACAAACTACACAGAATATTATATATCAACACAATTCCCTCCCCTCTCCCCTCCCCATTCTCGTGTTCTACTGTCATGTAAGGATTTATCTTAGGGGGGGGGGGGGGGGGGGGGCGGGGGCGGGGGGCAATCGCTTCCTACGGTATAAGTTAGGAGCTTAGGTTATACATCTCGCTACTGTCGCCTGGCCTAGGAGAGCGAAGGAGATGAGAGAGAGAGAGAGAGAGAGAGAGAGAGAGACTAAAGTGAGGACACATGAATGTTGGCTACAATAGATAATATACTGTAAGTATGGAAGAGACATGGGGAAATTCTGTTGGTAGATTTGTTTTTTTCTATGTGAGTGAGGGATACAAAAGGCAGAACTGCCTGTAGCGAGTGCCTCCTTCATAGTTGCAAGAGTGGCAGGCCCAAAATCAAGGGACGTTCGAGCCAAAATGCCTAGACACACGGAGTTTGAAGCAGTTTAAATCATAGGAGGAGGGAAAGACTGAGTCTGGGAGAGATTTCCAGAGCTCAGCTGTTGAATAGAAAAAAGACAGAGTGACGTTTCACTCTTGGGTTGTAGATTTGCACCGAGTAGGGGTGGGATTGTGTTGCAAGACGGGTATCACGTAGAGGAGGTGGTATAAACTGGCAGAGTTCTGAGGAGCACTGATTATTGTAGTAGCGATAAAATGGCGAGAGAGCTGCAACATTGCGGCGAAGAGAGGAGGTTGCAGTGAGTTGGTGAGTGGACGGGAAATAATTAATCGAAATAAAATGGAAGCGATGGTATGAAACTAAATAATTGGTACGCTAATTAAATGAGTTACGTTATAGATTTATGTGAAGTTAGATAAAATGAAAAAAAATATGTACCGGGTACTTTAAAAATAGCTTTGCGAAATATATGTTGTGAACAAATAAAGAAGTTAGCAGCATATACTGTACATTACATTATGCCAATACCTAAAGCACAGATAAGGATATCAAAATTTACAAAATTATATACATTGATATTTTGTTCTTAATATAATGAAAGAAACCGTGTATTTTAATTTGGTGGACAAATAAAAAGGGTAGGAGAATATGCATTACATTATGCAAATAATTACACTACAGAAAACGATATCAAAATTGACAAGATTATATTAATTGTTTTGATTGTATTTCAATTAATGAGATAAACAGTGTATTGCAATTTGTATACTTTAAAACAAGTTTGTAATTCGTTGAATAGGATTTTATAGGAATGCTTCTATCATCCTATGAATAATGAATTATTATTATTATAATTATTATTATTATTATTATTATTATTATTATTATTATTATAATTATTATTATTATTATTATTATTATTATTATTATTATTATTATTGTTGTTGTTGCTATTGATTCCAAAGCGTTTTTAAAATGGCATAAGCAATAACATGACAAGATGTGTTTATGCAACAGTCAAAATTGTTCATAGACTATAGTATCATAAGACGCAACACACACATTATCTCTCTCTCTCTCTCTCTCTCTCTCTCTCTCTCTCTCTCTCTCTCGCTAAAAAAACACCCATATCGCAAAGACTATAGCCGTTAAAATTTATGTCCTTTCCCCCCCCCCCCTTGTTACGAGAAAGAGATCGGGGTATTCTCTTATTTATGGTCAGGGAGATAAGGGCGTTTTTACCCCCTCCAACAACGAAGACTTATGGTCGCGTTTGGCGTGGCGATCTCTCCAGCTGTCAAAATGGTGGTGGTGATGATGGTGGGAGTTTTAGTTTGTGCGTACAAAAATTAGTTAATCGTTGTTTAGGTAATATAGAGAGAGGAAGTGGAAGAATTGTAAAAATATTGGTGTTTTTTAGGTAGTAGAGAGAGGAAGTGGACTAATAGTAGCAGTATTGGTGTTTTGTTCTGGTTTGTTTAGGTAGAGAAGAGAGGAAGTGGACTAATAGTAGCAGTATTGGTGTTTTGTTCTGGTTTGTTTAGGTAGTAGAGAGAGGAAGTGGACTAATAGTAGCAGTATTGGTGTTTTGTTCTGGTTTGTTTAGGTAGTAGAGAGAGGAAGTGGACTAATAGTAGCAGTATTGGTGTTTTGTTCTCTCTTTGGCCGCCCTGTGAAGTTAGATGGAGTTTTGTTTGCTGGCTGCTGTGAAGAACCTGTGAGCAGTGCATGGGATTAAGGAGAAGGGGGAGGAGGAGGAAAGAGTAGGAAGAAGAAGGATATGAGGAGTAAGAGGATAGAGAAGAGGTGGACAAAGGGAAGTACTGATGGTGGTAGAGGAGAAAAATGAGAAGAAATACATAAATTATATTACGTTGTGTGGAGTTTAATTTCCAGTGTGAACGAAGGAAAGTAAGCCGCAACACATATACTGGTCCTTACGATGCTGCTTATATCTAAACTACCTAAACTATTATATAGCAGACAAATGATGGCTTATAAAGGACAGGATATATCTAATGAAGAACCTGTGAGACATTAAACGGTGAACAGAACATGGAATTAAGGGAGGGTAAGAAGAGGAAGGTGGCGATGAAGGAGAGGAGGAAGATAAGAAAGAGAGAATTGGTGAGGCGGAGAAGACGGAAGTGGTGTGGGGAAGAGTAGGAGAGACGAAATGGTGTATAATAATGGAGTTGGGGAAGGAGTTAGATGGACTTTAGTGCGCAGTGTGTTAAGAAGAACTTGTGAGAGGATGAATGGTAAGTAGTGCATGACTTGTAGTAGAAGGAAGAAGACAAGAGGGAAAAGAGGAAGAGTAGGTGAAGGAGTAGAATGGAGTAAGTTGTGTAGAGTTTTGTTTCCAGTGTGCAATATATTTCGTGAGAGGATAATGGGTGAGCAATGCATGGAATTAACTCTTTCACACTTTTATGACACAGAGGTTGCCAGATTAGCAATAAGAAATAGAGTTCTCTCACTCTTATAATTACCTCTCCAAAATTAGTGTTCTGCCCACAGCTAACTCAAAGACAACTGCAGAGGTTGAAGTAACTAAACTAAAGGTTTCTAAATACCCCTGATGGTAACAAAGGCATTAAAGTATCCCTAATAGGCTCAAAATTGAGTCATAAGCGTGAATGGGTTAAGGAGTAGCAGGAGAAAAACAGAGGAGGAGGAAAATAGGAGTAGGAGAGGGAATTGGTGAGCTGGTGAAGTGGAACTAAGGAAAGGAGAGGACAAAGGGTGTTGTGAATGGGATAAAGGGGTTGGAAATGGAGAAAGGAATATACTTGTTAATTAAAATAGATGAAGAAGGGGAGAAGTGAGAGGTCAATTTTGTGAAAGAGTTATATCAAGAAGAAAGAAAAAGAGAGTGCAGATTTGATATGGGAGGGGCAAAAATAGGAAGTGAAGGCGGAATAAAGAGGAGGGAGGGGGACACATGAAGAAAGAAAAGAGAAAGGGGGTATGAAAGGGAGGGGGTGAGGAAGGGCATAGTGTATAAGCAGAGGGAGTTGGTGAAGAAGGAGTTAGATGGAGTTTCGTTTGCAGGGTGTGACGAAGAACTTAAAAGTGTTAAGTAATGCACGAGATTAAAGAAGAGAAGGAGGATGAGAAGAGAGAGGTGGTGTTCTAGTGGAGATGTGCATAATATAAATTAGTTTGCTGTAGAGGCAGGACGAGGAAAGAAGGAATAGGAGGAGTTATGAATTCGATGATTGACACTTAGATGGAAAGAGGAGGTTCAAGGATATAATAGAGGATAAGGAGGGAAGAAGAAATACATAATAACGTAATAATTAAAGACCCATAACAATAATAACAATAACAATAATAATGTATGTATGTATGTATATACCCAAGCACATACCCCATAGCTGCGGGTGGCCATCGCCTGATGGACTATTATCTAGTGACTCTAGTCCAACTGGCGCCCAATCCTACTCCCTACGACAGCGTTATCACTCAACTATTCACAAGCATGCTCCATTCATTCCTATTCATCACCACTTCTTTTGCCTGTTCTTCAGTCATCTCTCTTTCTTCCAACGCTTTGTTCACACCATCTCTCCATATCCTCCGAGGTTATCCTCTCAATCTATTTTCCCTTGTTTCTGACTCATATATTCTCTTTGAAAGCCTTTCATCTCTCATTCGTTTAACATGTCCATACCAACATAGCACCCTTCTCTCCACTCTGGCCGATAAGGGTTCCTGTTGTCCCACTCTCTTCAATCTGTCTCTATGCGTCACTCCACATATACTCTTCTAGCAGCTCATCTTTATCACATCCAACCTTCTTATCTCTTGTACATTCAGATCCCATGTTTCAGCCCCATACATCACTGTTGGTACAACTATCCTTTTGATACATTGCACTGTTATCTTTCATTCCAAGATGTCTCACCTTTCACATACTTCCCATTGCTCGGAAAACTTTCCTTCCCTTACACACTCTTTGTCTTACCCACCATATTTGCTTATTTTGATTACTCTTCTTTTAATTTTCACGCCCTACTTTCACTTCCCTCTCCATTCTTTCACACTTAGAGTATATACTGTATTTGTATTCTTCCCCCATCCTGTCAATGTTTCCTCGAATCCTCTACTCCCTCAATTCTGTTCCCCCTTCCCCTTCTTAATTTCTCCTCTATCCCTAAATTTTTCGCTCCCCATACTTATATATTTTGCCCCCTCCCAAGTGACATTTATCTTCTCCCTTTCTTCTCATAAGGTATTTATTTTGCTCGAACCTCTAGATCCCTCTCTTCCACCTTACCTAATTCTCAGTCCTCCACCTCCCTAATGCTTCCATACCCCCATCCTTATCTCTCTCCCTAATTCCCCACGCCCATTTTCCCTCAATTCCCACCTCCCCCTCCCCCTACTTCCATACACACTTCCTAATCTCTCTCCTTATATACCCTGATTCCCCTCATTCTTCAGTCCCCACTTCTCCCACTTTTTATACCCTCCTCATTTTCTCTCCCCTTCTCTAATTATATTCCTCCCTCACCCTTCCCCTAATCCTTTCATTCCCACCTTCCCCATACCTCGATACTTCCCTCCTAGTCTCTCTCTCCATCTCTCCTAATTGCCCTCGCCCACTTCCCCTTATTGTTCACCTTCCTCCTCCCCTCATGCTTCCATACCCACCTCCTCATGTCTCCCCCACTTCACCTCATCCTCCTCTCCTCATTCTTTACCTTCCACCTTTCCACACACTTCCATACTACCTTCCTTAACTCTCTCACTATCTCCCCTAATTCTTCCCTCTCACCGCCCCCAATTGTTCACATCCCACCTCCTCCCATACTCCCTTCCTATTCTCTCTCCCACTCTCTCCCCTAATTTCTCTCTCCCACGTCTCCTCATTCTTCTCTCCCACCTTTCACAATACTTTCATACCCTCTTCTTTAGCTATCTCCCCTAATTGATCTCTCCCACTTCCCCTCATTCTTCACTTTCGCCCTCCCCCAATGCTTCCATACCCACTTCCCTATCTCTCCTCCTCAATTACCCTCATCCACTTCCCCCTCATTCTCCGCCACCATATTTCCATATCCCCTCCGCATCTCTTTCCCCATCTTCCCTAAATCCAAT
>CM064575.1:22601460-22786460 GCA_032716605.1 Paralithodes platypus | reverse complement strand
TTCATCATCTTTAGTAATTAAATCTACTGAGATTAATAGTGATGTACAATTTTAACCAAACAATTTTATTGTTAACGAATTTAGGTTAAACACATAGTATATATTATGTTAAAATATTATTCTGCGTATTCAGAAATAAGTCAAGGCTCTCCTGACATTAATACAAACGCATAAAACTATCGATGGGATTCTACATCATCACCATAAACTCTCTGGAAAATATCTCTTTGATGCATATATAGTTTGTGGGGCTATATTCCTGCACTGAATGTCGAAGCTACTGTAGATACACGAATAGAGTACAAATCCCCCTTCTCTCGTTCACACTCCTCCCTGATTTATACTACTCTCTTTTATTTTTATTTTACTTATCCATTCATTATATTCATTGAATCATTGCTTCCCTTTACCTGCGATATATATTTGTATACAGGATATTGTTATAGTCAGACAGTGGTTTCGAAACCCAATACTCATGGCCACAATGCGTAACAAGGCTTCCCAGTGTACTGGACTAGAATGTGTTTATCTACGCCAGGCTTCTAACCACAAGCTTTTCAGTATAAGAGAATGGGCTCTTTTTCTATGGGTAAGGTATATGATGTATGGACAAGGTATGATCCCAGATCTTTAACATTATTATAATTTTTGCTTAGTAACTAGCATGTTCTACTATATGTATTTCATATCGGTATTTGTAGGTCATGAGCTAAATGGAGACACAAAAATGCAATAGTAAACGTTAAATTATGAGCTAGTTTGACGACTTTTCACATCCTCTATGCATCTATCTAAGTCTTCGCCACTCCTGCCCCTCTTCCATTCACCTCTTCATCTGCTATTCATTCATTTTCCATTTCAATTACTCCTTTCCTTCCTTACCATTTACCCCTTCCCCTGATACTATACATGTCCCTGCCATACATATTATTTTCCTTATAATTATACACCCCCTTCTACTATCAAACGCCCCTCCTCTTCAGTTCAAACCATAATTTTTTAATCACTCCTTGTTCTTCTTGCCTTCATCCTCGAGCCCATTTCCCCCCTTACACACCTTCGTCCCATTTCTTCTTTCCCCATTTACCCACCCTCCCTCCCTTCACCCGCTGTCTATTTTCCTACCAAATATATTTAATCCCAGGACAGGAGTGCTACGTGTTTTTATACGAGCTTTTATTCGCGCCGAGTGTTTTTATCTAGATGCAAAACGCGGGGACAAAATATACGACGAGTTTATGCTATTTTTCGCTTGATCGCCACTGAACTATTTTCCATGTTGGTACCATAGGTATTCATGTATTTACCTGATTAATTTGCGGTATTGTTGTTCCTTTTTATGCATTTTACATTAATTTGTTTTCATATTTCTAGGTCAACTACGAGACCAGCTCTAAGAAAAACGTTAATGTTCATTAGCAATAAGGAAATGAGGTTACACATAGTGAACGTACTTCGGTAATCAGCCATACGATTATCAAAACGATATATTTTTATCTTAATACAGAGTATTGGAAAACACGAGTTTTCACAATTTGTATCGATCTATAGTTTTCACCGTATTTGCAAGTTCTCTTTCTGTCACCACTTTCTTTGGGTTTCATCTCCTCTCTCTCCTCTAACGCCTTAACAAAAATAGCGCCATTGGCAAACTTAGATGAAATTACTTAGTTTAGGAAAGATACTTTCGACACCCATAGATCTTTCCCAAGTTGAACAAAAACTAATTGGCATCCAGGATAAGATGTTAAAAAGCTTCATCGTACTAAAGAAACTTATTGCAACTCCACTCGAACGTATTTCAGACTTCCCACTTCTTACATTCTCATCTAGTATTTATTCACAACTACATCCAGTTAATTTGATAATCTAGCATACTTAATTTACCAGTTTATCTTCTCTTCCCTTTCTGTTCCTAATAGTAGAGATATTTCAATGTTGGATGTAGTACTGTACTCAAACCGTTAACTATTAATGTACGAATACTGACACATCATGGGGAAACATTATCGGGACCGAGTTCGTTTTGTAATTTGTTTTATTAAATCAATAGACCATCCTGAACATGCTATGGAAAACTCTTGCCTCTTTCATTGTACCAAATAATAAGGTCATTTGTTATTCCTAAGTTTGAGGAATTACAGTGGGAATTTAATTATTCAACGTATCCAACTGGTAGTAAGTCAAGTGTAAATATGTTTCGTGTTTAACGTTATATGTTAGTCTAAATTATTATTTTTACGAATAGCAGATGAGACTCCTAGTCCGTGGAGTACTAGAATATTAGACTACCTGCATTTCAACAGTCTCTCTACCACCCGTCCACCATTTTGCAACAGATATAGAACTTAGCGCATGATTCCAGGCTCTGGGGACAAGAAGCGCACGAAAATTCCCCAAACGAGTTCTACAACTAGAAAATTAAGTGTGCAGTTGAATTTATACATGAAACTCACATGCACCTAACCCAGCACTGTAACGTTGATTACTGGGGCGGATCCAACCAAAGCTATCCAATATTAATGTGCTCTACTCTACTTTAATTATAACCACTGTATATGACCAGGTATAACCTATCAGTAAACTACCAATACTCTGGGCAGTCCTTAAATGACATACGACCAACGGTATTCCTGTAGTGAAGCCAGGGCCAATTTTCTACAAACAATCTCTCTTATGAAGTGACAAAAATATCATATGTAATTAACGGCCCGGCACTACACTACTAGAATGCCACAAACCGTCCAACTACCGGAGTAGTTACCCTGGAGCAAACCACCCTATATAGCTGAAAGACTTGCGGAGCCTCTCCACCCGCTGCTCCACCATAGACACCCACATAGTCTGGACCCCTATTAATTATATATACAAGTGCTTTAATATTAAATAAATTTTAACTGCCAGTAACAAGTGCACACAATAAAACAAACAAAACACTAAAGGCAAAATCAAAAGGTAGCTTTGCCAGGACAACTTTTATATGCTAAATCCAGCTATAGTTTACAATTATGTTAATACAATTAATGCAATTAATACACTGTGAATGTGTAGCAACAACAACACATAAATGAACATATACCGAAGTGTGAATATGCCAAGATGTGTGCTTATATAATTAATTACCGCTGGCCCATTAGGTGCCTAGCAGCTAAAAGTATCAGTGCCAGGATTGCATTTAACATAAATTAATATATGCCTGTTATCAAAGTCCTCGGACCCCTGGGTATTTAAAATTACGTTACATTTAAATGCACAACACAAAAGGGTTAAAAGAGATTACCTCGATATGTTCACCATGCGAAAGCTAGCCCAGGAGTGATGTGTATAAAATATGTGCTTCACTGTAGGTCAATACACACGTCCACTAAAACGATTATTCAATAAAGCATAGACCTAACATCGCTTGCAAGGTATTGTCGTCGAAGAGAAAATACCCTTTGAATATCCCACCCCAAACAAGAAGCTCTCTGGCCAATCAGTAACGAGGGTGTGTGATGCTAGTACCAATCAGAGGCAGTAGGAAGAACCACCATAATATTATGGGGGTCTAATTTATTTTACCAGGTGAATCAAGATTTTATTTATCATCTGCCTCAATCATTATAATACCATGAAATACCATATGTCATACGATACCGAAATAACTACCAATATAGCCTGCAATATAATATAAACCAAATAAAAGGGTTATGTACGTAACATTAAGATAAGTGAATTTCGGTGAGCTGAAATAAAGTCAGACACACCTGCACGCAACTCCACACACAAGCCATGGATCCTTTTTTTATTTGTGTATAATCACCACTTATCGATTTTCATAGTAAAATTTGTTTTTATCTTAGGAAATATAATGCAGACACTATGTAGATGAACTGCACATTGAAAGATATACATCGTAGCCTTAGTGTTCGAAGCTATCTCGAATTTAAATAAACCTTTCCATTGATTCCTTACCTAGAATTTACATTTCGGAAGTTCATTTGACTATGTAAGAGTTCGTATTGGGCCAGGACTATGTTTTTTAATGTACCGTATACTAGCGATTATAAATGCTGATATATATTCTTTCGAAGCTATCTCTAGTTAAAATGATTTCCTAATTAATTATTTATCATATATTTGCATTTCGAAGTTTCGTTTAATAAGTTCAAGGCTTCACATGGAATAAAGGTCCTTTACCACATTCACGACTCCACCCGATTCTCGTTCGCCGAATGCTTGTCGGCTGACTTTCGCAACAAATTATTTTAAGAATGTTACCGTGCAATTCGCAACATGCTTTGTGATAATCCGCGACATAGTCTGCAACATATGCGATTGCTTGCCGATATGGTCGGCAACAACATTGGACAACATTGACATTTGAATTTCATAAGCTGAATTTAAAAACTTATGGTAGTAAAGGTTGCATACTTTGGTGGATCGAAATTTGTCTTTCTGAGTGCAAGCAGAGAGCCTCTGATTGGACAAATATCACTAGCAGTGTGCCCCAGGGATCTGTGTTTGAACCTGTTCTTTTCCTGATTTCTATCAATGATATCGATGATGGTCTCTTATGTACTACAATTTCATAATAACACCAACATTGCATGGATGGTAGTGGTTCCCTTGTAGGTTCAACAGATCCAAAATAATTTAGATAAATTATCGAGCAAGTAAGTTTCAATACCATAAGATGTAAAGTACTTCATATAGAATACAAGAACGAAAAGGAAATTTACTCAATGTAAGGTAGTTATCTCAAAAGCACTGATTAAGAAACGGACTTAGGGTTGACAAAATAAAAACAAATAAAACTCATCCGACAATACACAGAAGTATTATGAAAGCAAATAAATTAATGGTTTCATTGTTACATCATTCAAGTATAAATGTTATTCTCACTTTATGCAATTTATTGGTTTGCCCCAATCTGGAATACTGCGTACCATCTTGATGTCCATAATATCAAAACGACAATGATAAACTGGAGAGAATACAGAGGAAAATAACTGAAATAAACCATACAAAGAACGCCAAAAAGAGTAAAAACTTGACAGTATCGATGTCAACAAATACTTTATAATTGGCCAATCGATCTACACTAGATCGTTGGAAAGCCTTTTCACTTACATGAGGCAAAACATTTCTTTTTCAATCCAGTGGTAAGATTTTGGATTGGAAAACCTAGAAATGTTATTGAATGTTATACTGATCAATCTTTCAACAATCAACTTCACAAATAGCTCGCTCTCATTCCCAAACTAACTGTTTTTACAAATACATAGCGGTGGGTAGCCCAACCCTGGGAGGGATTAAAATAGGGGAGCTATTCCCCACCAAAAGCAGCTTTCTAGGGGCTTTCCTAGCTAATGTTGAGAGGATTGGATTCTAGTCATGTGGTGATGGGCTGGTCTATCAAAGTGAGAGTTGAGCGTTCTCTGCCATACCCATATACATACACCAATTTAAAGACCGAGTGCTCCACACAAAAGGCGGTTTCGGTCTCACATCCTAATGGCACGTTGAGGCAGCCCTGTTAAGAGCTGCCTCACTTGTCAGGTTCTTTGATTTAAGATCAGACTGGAAACTCTGATCCCACGTCTTTCTTGGTCCTCCCTTTGGTGCAGCTCCCTCCACATTCATGGACTTGCATCTCATCACCCAACTTTGTTCATCAATCCTCTCTAAATGTCCAACCCATCAAAGCCTGCTAGTACGCATTACATCACTGATACTCTTGATACCTAACCTTCTTCTTAGCTCTTAATTTGATAACCTATTTTGCAGTTTGGCACTACACATCCATCTCACCATTTTCATTTCATTGCGTTCTATTCTATTGATATCATCTGCTTTGACGGGCCACGTTTATGAAGCATATGTAATTGCGCTTCTAACACATGGAGCGTAAACATTTCCCTTCAAGGGGAGAGGGAGTCTTCTCATGGTGAGTAGTGGCAAAAATTCTCTAAACTTTCCCCAAACTCATCTTATCCTGGCAATAGTGGCGGCTTCAGTCCCACCACCGGCAGAGATGGTATCACCCAAGTAGCAAAACTTGCCCACCATCTCCAGTGCCTCATTGCCAAAGTTAACACTCTCGAGCCGGTCATTATATACAAGCTCCCCTTGAATATGAATTTCTTAATTTCGGATTTCTTCCTTGGTAGAAATCTCTTTATTCTAGTGCAATGCTTCTTCCTGTGATGTACCCAGTGAAGGCAGACGCTACACTATATTGAGTTAGCACCCACCCCTTTTTTGCATACTCCGCATGGGCATGCACCACTTTTTGCTACCTTTCCTAGCCCTAATCTACTGTGTAAACCTTGGGTTTTATTTATATTAACTCTTAACCCTTTACTTGCCATGTCCTCTCCCCATCTTCTAAACTTGGCCTCGGCATCCTGTGCACTATCTGCGATAAGTCCCAAGTCATCTGCATACAGCAGTTCCTAAGGGAGCCCAACTCTGAAATCACCAGATAGTGCCTCCAGAACCATAACAAAGAGGAGAGGGGTTAACATAGAGCCCTGGTGAACTCCAACTTGAACTGTAAACTCCTCACTCAGTACACCTTTCACCCTCATTGACGTTCGTGAGTCCTCGTACATCTTCATTATCACATGCATCAGCCACTCCTCTGTGCCTAGTTTTCTCATAGACCACTGCACAACTTGTCTGGGCACCCTATCAAAGGCCTTCTCCAGGTCTACAAACACAAGATACAGATCCCTATCTTTTTTATAGATATCTTTCCTGCAGCTGCCTGACTATGAAGATAGAGTCGATTGTGCCACGTCCTGAGACGAAACCGAACTTTATATATTCGATAGCAATGCTTTCCCTTATCATACCTTCAAGGACTCTCTCACAGACCTTCATGACTTGATCAAGTATTTTCAGGTTCCTATAATTTCCCCTATCCAATGAGTCCCCCTTGCCCTTATATTATGATTATTATTATTATTATTATTATTATTATTATTATATATGTTTACTATCACACTTTTGTGCCATTCACCAGGAATTACTTCCTCTCTAATGATGGAGTTAATTAGCTCTGTGATAAAACTCACTTCTATATCACCTGAGGCTTTAATCATCTCAGCTACAATGCCAGAGTAACCTACAGTTTTTCCGTCCTTCACTTTATGTATTGCACTGCTTACCCGTAACTTACTCTGACTGTTCCTATTACTTATATATTTTCTAGATCTCAAGTGGCTGCATCTCTTCAGTAGATTGACCTCACTACTGCCAACCTAGAGCTGGCAGACTGGGAGCCAAAGTGTCACATTTTTCCTTCGCCCCTCCACTTTCCCTTCATAATTGTTAAAAGACACAGGGTCTTGGGTGGGGCTTCGGTGTCCCGGGCATTTCCGCACCCTCCTCAGTGCCTCACCTAGCAGCGGCTTCGGTCATCTGGGTTTTTTTAGCGGTAAAGCAGGGAGGGTTCTATGGGGGCGCTCGGTTATGGCCTTGGTCTTGTTCGGTACCTTGGGGCTATTCGGTCAGACAGCTTCTTAACATCCATTTTTATTCACATTGGCTAGGTAGCTTAGATACAAGCCTCATAAAGAATCAATATATCTGTTGTTTCCCTTTATACTCATTTGTACTCTCTCTCTCTCTCTCCCCCCGACCCTCTTGTGATATATTACTCAGCCCTCACCGCGTCAGGCTTCGATAAATCCTCCTTTGGTGAGCAAATGAGGCTTCACGCTACAGGCTTCATGGGAGAGAGAGAGCATGGCGGCAGGTTGAAAAGAATCATACGAGTAGGGGACTTACCTCTTTGAGTACCGGTGACACCCTTTGTATTATATTCTGGCAACTATTAGACGATTGTATTCAGCTTTAGAATGGTGTCTACCAATAAATAGCCTTCAGACTATCTCAATCAATCCTTGTACCTACTATATATCCTTCCTAATCTTCATACAGTAAAACCGTCTAAATGTAGTTGAAATACAACCAAAAACACGTCGCCGGTACAGTAGGGGATAAACAGAAATGAAAATAGAGAGATGAAGAGAAAGAGAAATAGGATATATATATATATATATATATATATATATATATATATATATATATATATATATATATATATATATATGTATAAATATATACTACGGTAGATCTGGACTTAACACGAAAACTGAACTTATCAGCAAGGGACCCATTGTGCGTGTTATATGTGTGACCTGATGACATTTACGCATTACATTAACTGGATAAAAATTAGATATGTCCATAGAAATCTCATGAATCCATGTACCTTTGTGGGTAAAAACAATATACATTTCAAACAAAGATAATTTATTAATAAAGATGTGGAGAAAACATTGATGGATGTTTATGGATTTCGGAAGCTAATTACATATGATATTGATGCTATAAAAGCAAAAATATATCACGTGAAGCATAATGAGCCCACATTGCGGCAAGGAAAGAACAATATATATATAAATTTGTTATTCTTATTTTATGAACATGTTATAGACACAATTTGTGTGTCTGTATATACTGTATTTGTGTAGGCATGATTATTATTCTTTTTATTAACCAATGTGTAAATAGCATCCGTTGTGTATCTGTATATGAAATCAAAATATGACTGCCTGACTGGCTATCTATCAATCCAATCTATCTATATTATCTATCTATCTATCCCTTACTTTGTGCACAAACAAAATATCATATTAGATTGTCTTAAAAAACGAAAGAAAAATGATTACACTACAATACAATATCATAATATTTATATGAATTCTCGTTTACTTATTCCTAATGGTAGAGTAAATGTATTATATATATATATATATATATATATATATATATATATATATATATATATATGTATATGTAAGCACACAACTATATGTTATTGTATTATAAGTATATGCATATATACATATATACCTATACACACACCAACACTGATTCATAAATATACATACAAAAATGGTATACTTACATAACATATACATTTACAAGATATGCAGTTTCCTTATCTTTATTAATAGGCCTACTTCTGGAAATATTGAACGAACAAGGCAGATTAGTGTTTCAGTTTCCTCGTGAGTACAACAAAAAAGAAAGAAAACATGTATATACATATACCGTATATCTATCTATCTACCTATCTATATATATCTCTCGGTATCTCTCTCTCTCTCTCTCTCTCTCTCTCTCTCTCTCTCTCTCTCTCTCTCTCTCTCTCTCTCTCTCTCTCTCTCTCTCTCTCTCTCTCTCTTTATATATATATACCGTATATGTAAATCATTATAATAATAATCGGTTTATGTGTGTGTGTGTGTGTGTGTGTGTGTCAGAGAACAAGAGAGAGAGAGAGAGAGAGAGAGAGAGAGGATAAGATCTGGCAGTGAGTGAGTGATGGGAAGTGAGAGAGGCGGGTGAAAGGCGAGAGGCCAGAGAGTGAATGGTCTAAAGGGGGAAAATAAGTACAGAGAAGGAAAAACAAATGTGTCAGTCAGTTATTATTCAGTCCTTCAGATCCCGAAAATAACTAGGTTAAACCAATACAATTACATTAGTGAACAGGTACAACCAAACAAACGACATTAATGAAACAACAACATTTTGTGGCTATATTTGTGTCTGGTATACAATTTTGGACACTCAAGGGAGGATATATATATTTATAATGAGGCATTAGGTTCGTCAAATATGTGTATGTCTTAGCTCAGCTATGTGTCTCATCATAATACTTACTGTATATAGTGATAGATCAAGACTGTCTTATCCGATTGCCACCACAGATGATTCCCCCAAAATAACAACAACAACAATATTATCATCAATAAAATATAAAAAGAAACACTAAGCTTCACAAAGAGAACCCTTGTTTACTTGTTTACTTGTCCAAAGTCTTCCACTATTATTGTATATACAGTAGGAATGAACCGTTTACCATTAATTTAAGACTAGCTTACATTGCTTAGACCAAGTGGTCTGTGTGAACTCGGTATCCATGTAATTATAAATCAGTTATATTTTAGAACACAACAAATAATATAATTGAAGTGGAAGGTAACTCAAATAAATTCTTCCTAAGAAATTAAATAACATAGTTTGCAATTGCTAAACTATACATTGCCTCTTGGGTTAGCATGTGTGCCTTAAAGTAAATTTATGCTTCTCTGATGCAAACTAATTAAATATATTTTACTAACTTGAAGGGCCCCAGCAATCCCTCATAAATCGTTATAATTGTTTATAAATATCTATAAAGATATTGATTGAAAGGGACAAGCAATAACAATAATATAAAACTAGCATGTTTGGCTCAGTATTGTTTTTAACATATGAATTTAGCAGCCACCAGACCTAAATTACCGAAACGAAGTGAGAATAGAGAGAATAGCTTGGGAGAGACTATTTGTCTATAATGTAAATATTTACAATATATTACCTGGCTACCATTACACGATATGTTTTGCTTAGGCAGAGTTTATGAGAGGAGGGTGAGAAAAAGAGAGCTGCTATAGGCAAGTAACAATAAAGGTCAACAGATGCTTAGTGCTGAAACAGAAGAGAAGGAAGCAAAGGTGAAATGAGTATCGAAAATATACGATTATACAGTAAACGAGGGGGAAATTAGCCCTTACCATGAGAGAGAGAGAGAGAGAGAGAGAGAGCGAGAGAGAGAGAGAGTGAGAGTGAGTGAGTGTGATTGAATGAAGAAGAGGGAGGAACTAAAATAAATATATAAAAGAAAGAATATTTTGTTGAGCAAGTTATCTAGGACAGGCAAAGGCGGAACAGATAAAATCAGAAAATATATCACCTAAGTCTTGTATGTGTGGGAGAGAGAAGGGAAGCGATGGAAGAAAATAAATCTAAGAAAGACTGACCAGGAAAAACAAAATATAGGAAAGAAGAATCTTCAATTTTGGATGGAGGCGAAACTGAATGGCTAAATCATTTATTATGAGAGACTAAACAAGAGTGCTGGGTTAAAAGCAGAGGGATCTCATTGATCAGTAACTTGAGTGAGTCTGTAGAAAATGTCCAAACCAATCTAAACAACATTATAACTGATCTTGGCCAGGCTGGTCTAGATGAAATAATTGACACCAAATGTACAGTACACTAGTCCTACGCAACCAGATCCGAAAAAAATAGGACATGCATGGGCCCATTTCTGAGAGGCCTTGCCAGGTGTGAGCGTCCTTCAGGATCACCAGCAAACCCTACTAGGTTCCCCACAGACTCAAGCAGCAATCCCACCATCACTTCAGGGAGATAAAGTGTTACCTATATTTCTCATTGCTCAGATCATCACTGCTATGTTGAAGATATACAAAACTGTCTGCAGCGAAACCAACGACAGTAGAAGACATGAAATAAGAGGCAGCAGTTGTAGAGAGTCAAATCAGGATGGGTGTATATCATTTATCCGACCTTTCTTAGAAAGATTATATAATTACAACTCTTGCTATAACAGCTTCCCAGAAGTTAGGTGTGCTCAACTGCCTCCGTCAGCAGTGCATTTCTTGTGGTGAGTTCTAGATTACCTGTAAGGCCAGGGAAGCTCATTGTATTTTTTTTTTCTATGTGAATGAAGGCGACAAAAGACAAAGCTGCCCGCAACAAGTGTGTCCCCCAATTTTACAAGAGTGACAGAGCAAAATTCAAAGTACATTAGAGTCCAGATGTCTGGATACCCAGAGTTTGAAACAGTTTAGGTCATAGAATGAGGGAAAGAGCTTACATGTTGAGTAGAACAAAATCGGCTCAGTCTTGGATTAGAGAATTGGACATAACAGGGGTGGGAGTGTGTTGATAGGCGGGGGCCTCCCACTCTCCGTAAAGCACCCGTCACACCTAGCCAATTTTAGGCCAAGACTGTCCGCGACCTAAGGGTCGTGGACAGTCTTGGTCTACGTCGCCGTGCATCATGGGCCGTCGCCAACATAACAAACAGGTCGGGATGGGTCTTCACATACCCCCTCAAAAGTTCTACATGCACAACATTGAAAATCAAGTCGGCGTGGAGTGAGGTAAAAAAATGGGACGGGAAGGGGACGGGAGGCTGATGGCGTGTGACGGCGCTTGACGGCGCTTGACGGGAAAAGGTAGGTGTCAGTGCGGCGGCACACGGCACCATAAATGAGGTCTGCGTCAGGCGGCGTCACCATAACAACCTGCGGGAATGAGCGGCGGCTTGCGGCGACCCAACGATGCCCTAACGGTCAATATATAAATAAACGACATAATTAAATAATTAAATAATAAATATATTATCAATAACCATCAAAATATAAGATTAGGTATATTAATTACAGAAAAAATGAAAAATAACAACATTCAATACATAATTAAATTAATAATAATAATAAAATAACAGAATTAACTGAAATAATCAGTTAATAATCAGCCATCCATACTGAAGGGGTCGCCGTCCATCGGCACAGTAATGCATATTGATGCCGCCCTACCTCCTGTCGACGCCGTTCGTCGGGTCGTTGTCAATGCGCTATGCCGCAGATCGGCACTCCAGCGGCGACCTAGGTCACACCTTCAGTTCTGCATGGGCGCCGCTCTACCCCGTCAGGTCGCCGTCAGGCGGCGTGGCCATTCATACTGCGTCCCGTCCAAGACTCACCCCCCCAAATCCTTAAGCTCTCCGCCGAAGGTCGGCACTCCTGACCACGACTAAAGGTCGTGGTCAGTCTTGGCTCAAGTCGGCATGGTGTGACGTCTGCTTTTAGGCAGGGGGTATACACTGAGATAGCTCTGAAGACAACTGATTATTGTAATAGCGGTAGAAGAGTGAGATAAATGCAATATTGCGGTGTGTAGAGAGAGGTTGTAGGGAATTAGTAAAATTAGGGGAATTGATTAGACGAAATACTTTTGACTAGACCCTTTTGAGAAGTGCGGTTTTAGCTTAGCTATATCTCCTGGTAGGGAAAACTAGTTCTTGTGGTTTGCATATAGTTTAGTATTCTTTGAACTGGCTATTATATACAAGTAAGGATTTGTTTTTCTTAATTGTAATGTATACAGTAGGTCTTCAGCGTACCTATATCATCATGTAAAATTAACTATATTTGGCTCCTGATGCATATTGTTATGAGTTACCTATAACATTCATTAAGGTATAATAGCTCTGATTCGTGATAGACAGCATTGTAATGCAGGATAGCTGTACGAACATTAAAGACGTGTTAGACCTAGCTCGTAATTAAAGAGGTTATGGGGTTGCAAAGTCATTGGGTATGAGTGTGGTAATACCTTGGTTTTGTCTTTCGATGGGTAATTTTATTTGTTAACTTTACTTTCAGGTACAACAAATATTAGAAACCCCAATGATACGCATTTTATCATTGATATCACTGTAAACAAATATTCGTACAATTCGAGTAGCAAACCTAAAATATCCACTTTTGAAAAACAATATTTATATTACAGTTTCCTGTTGTATATTACCATTTACTGTAAATATAGCAGTGGTATCGTGATTACTTAGTAATATATACGAATATTTTTAGTTCGTGAATATTGAAATTACATTAATATGTTAGCAACAATATTTCCAACTATGTGACACGAAATATTTGAATTATATATGCAGTACCACATGGTATATGGAGTGTGTATACAAGAAAAGGACTGCATAGTATGTGGAGTTTCCCCTATTGATGGTGTGAGCGGCTGAAGTCTGAGCTATAGACAAATTCACACCCATACTCCATCACTCTTGTTTAAGCTCTTGCCTAAGCCACCCCCCCCCCTCTCTCTCTCTCTCTCTCTCTCCATCACACACACACACACACACACACACACACACGCACACACATAAAATAAACAATCACATCATATGCTATTAACATCTAATTTTTTCCTTAGCCACCACAAGAGAATTAGGTAGCGTCTATATATATATATGAGAGAGAGAGGGGGGGGGGGGGGACGAAAGACAAAACAAACTAAGGAACCAACCCAACAACAAATTGTAACAGAACAAAATACCATATATCCTCTGCCTGATATGATTGTGTGTGCTTTCAACAATAACCCCATCAATGTTATAACCCGCCCCGTATTTTGTGAGAGGGTAAAAGCCAATCTCACTCGCGTACTCCAATTCCACGGATCTCAGCATGTTTACCCATATCTAAGCTACTAATTGTGTTGCCCTTTCCCCGAAAGTCCCGCAGCCACAGAACTAGCCGAGTTGACGTCTGGGAATACGTACAGTATAATTGTCATTGGTGATAAGTCTATAAACTCTCCACATATGTAGGTATAGCCTCAACGAGATTATCACCTGGTTTTTGGAGTAGTACTAAGGTTATATTCACATTGTACGTCCGAGCAAGTACAGTGGTTTGAGCGGGAGTCTGGCATGCCTACTGACCTGGGTTAGAAACTGCGCCAGGACAGATATTTTGGGGAGGCCTAAATTCCTTTTATTGTAAGGAGAACTCCCTTAACACCCAGCATTTCATTGATTGCAGCAGTGGGATTTTCAGGTACAGGGCAGCACAATAATAATAATAATAATAATAATAATTATTATTATTATTATTATTATTATTATTATAATAATGAAAATATATAATAATTATAATAATAATAATAAAAATAAAAATAAACACCATAATATCCCAACATAACATCGTACGAGGTAAAAATTATTTACATATGTATTTTTAGGTCAACACACAGCCAATTAGAGCCATTGTTATCACCTCAAAATCTTTTAGGCTCCAGCTTGAGAATGATTATCTCTTTTGGTATGAAGAAGGGTTGTGTTTTCAATAAACGGTTTTAATCCATTTAGATAGTCGTTTTCGCTTTCAAGTTAATAGATATATATACTGTATATATTTAAGTAGGAGTTCGGATTTTTAGAAATTGTATTTCAACTTTGTAACCTTTACACGAACTTACTGAATCACAAATCGAAGTCATGGAGTTACTTTTAGCAACAAGCATGCAATGTTTATTTGGTATACAATTCTGTCCTATCTGCAATTATCTTTTCATTATTCATTAACGACCTTCTCAGCTGCACCTCCAGCTCCATCCACTTATATGGTGACGACTCTATATTCCACTATTCCACTAGACTTCAACAAAATCATTCACAGCAGGAACTCCAAGACTCACGTAAGGAGGCCTTAAAACACCTATCTTCTGATCTCTCTATTATCTTTAACTGGGGCAGATAAAGCCTTGTTACTTTCAATGCTTCCAGAACTCAATTTCTCCATCTGTCTACTCGTCACCCCCGTCCAGAAAACTATGAACTTCTCTTCAACACCATACAAATTAACCCTTCATCTTCTCTTATTATTCTTGGTGTCTCTTTTTCTTCTGATATCTCTTGGAAAGATCATATTACCACTCTTGCTAAAACAGCTTCCCAGAAGTTGGCTGTGCTCAACCACCTCCATGGGTTCCTTATCCCTGTCCAGCTTCTTGCTCTGTACAGGGGCACAGTGCGCCCATGTATTGAGTATTGTTCACACATGTGAGGAGGATCCTCTCACACAGTACTTCTAGTCATAGTAGAAAAGAAAGCCTTCCGTCTCATTAATTCACGTCCACTCACCAATTATCTGCAGTCTCTCTCTCTCCAACGCAATGTTGCATCTCTCTCACTATTCTATTGCTATTACAATAAAAAGTGTTCCTCAGAGATCTCCCAGTGTATACCACCCCCTCTTCGTAGAGCACGTACCACCCGTCTTGCAACACAATCCCACCCCTACTCTGTGCAACTTTCCAGCCCAAGAGTGAAACGTTATTCTCAGTCTTTCTTCTATTCAACAGCTGACTTGTGGAACTGTCTCCCAGAATCAGTTTTTCCCTCTTCCTATGACTTAAATTGCTTCAAACTCTGCGTGTCCAGGCATTTTGGCTCGATTGTCCCTTGATTTTGGCCCTGTCACTCTTTCAATTCAGTGAAAGGCACTCGCTACAGGCAGTTCTGCCTTTTGTCTCCCTTACTCACATAGAAAAGAAAATACTATGATATATTATCACACTTACAAACACCTGCAGATGAGCGTCGTATAATCTACAATACAGCAATTCTGAGAAACCTACGAACAACTTTGAACTATTTCATTGGGTCATAGTATTTGGAGCTGATGTGTTTCACACATCACTGATCACTTCTTTCCGTTTGATGAAACGTAATTGTTACATCACTTAATTATAATCCTAAGATAGTGAACACTGATCAGGGAAATACTGGCTTAGATATAATAAGATACAAGGGAATAGTTCAATGTAATACGTTATAGCCTGTTAATATCTTTGAGTAAAATATATACCCTCCATCACTATAATATATTTTTTTAAATGTACGTATGTAGTTTTCTATAATAATGTAAGAAACGTATAACGCAATAATATCAACTTGAAATTAAGTTGCATCTATTTGATGATGAGATATATTGTAGCTCGAAATATGCCGATAACCAGGAAATGTTAACGGAAATATACGCATATGTTACATAAGACCGAGACACGAATTAATTAGTTTCTATTCAAGACAAAGGAACAGTTGAATTAGTTTTATTTCCAAAGTTCAGGAGAAAAAACAAAAACAAAAAAAAAACACACACACACACACAAGGAAAGGCCTGAGCCGCTTTTCACTCACTCTCTTCCATCTCGACCCAACTTGTAGAAAATCTGACCTTTTTATTCCCTTCCCCTTTATGTGAGGCTGAGGCAAAAAGGGTGCATAGGGTGTGAGTGGGATAAAGGGATGATCTAGGATGAGACGGATGGGTAGATGTGAATGGTTAGGTGAATCCATAAGCTCAAATTTTATCCTGTATTTCACTATCGTCGTATTCCTAATATTTTCAATAATATAACGCCTCTCTCAATTATAGAACACAGTAGGTACCCCCAGACGTCAATATAGTTTATTTTGGGAATTATTTCTAGGGTAAGTTAAATAAGCATTACCCATTTGATTTCTCGAGGTCTGTCCTAAACTGAAAGAAAACGTCTACTGGTAGGCAGTATAACAAATATAAACACACGTTTTTTGATAGGCAGAATGAAGCATCAACAAATCGTTTGTTGGTCAGCAAAATATAAAATAAGATAGTCGTGTGTTGATAGACAGAATAAAATATATGAAAATCGTGTGTTGTTGTTGTTGTTCCCTAAGCTGCCTGGCCGAACAGCCCCGAGTCCCTGAGGAAGGCCATGGCCACGATCGGGCTTTCCCACAGAGCTCTCATTGAGTGTAGATTGTGTTGTTGGCGTAAGTGGTTGTGTGAAATGCAGTCTTCTATGATGTGTTTAATGGTATGGGGTGCTGTGTTACATCCCGGGCAGGCGTCGACAACGGAGTCATCCAGTCTCTTCTGATAGCTCAGGAGAGCTGGATGGTGTCCGCATCTCAGCCTGGCCAGGTGGACTCTGTCCTCACGAGGAAGGGAGGATTCGGAAGGATGAATTTCGGGAGGTCGTGCATGCAGCTGCGTGTTGTCTGTGAGTGAGTGGATGGATCGGTGAGAGATATGAGTATGGATGTGCTTCTGGAAGTTGGTTCGGGGTGGGCAGGGAGGGAGAGAGGACAATAATTGTGTGTGATACCGTGTGCTGGGTGTTGTTTTGATATTTCTTGGTGTCTGTGGGTGTGTTGCCATGTAGTTTAGTGGGTGGTCTTGGTTCGTGGAGGCTGCTGCCAGGAATTGAGTGCCTCTCATGTCCAGATGGTCTTTGACTTTGAGGATTTTGGTTTCTTGATGTAGGTGATCTGTGGGTGCAGTAGCTGTGCAGCCTGTCTGTTGCTAGGCAAAACATATATACTAAAATTGTCTTTGGATAGGCAGAATAAAATATTAGGAAATCATCTGTTGGTAGGAAAAATAAAATATATGAAAATCGTCTGTTGCTAGGCAAAACATTGATAATAAAATTGTCTGTGGATTGGCAGAATATAATATTAGGAAATCATTTGTTGGTAGGCAGAATAATATATAGGAAAATCGTCTGTTGGTAGGCAGACGAAGGTATAGACAAATCGACATATGTTAGAAATGGGTAAGCATGTGAAAAGGGTTTGTCTTGTTTTCCCTTGGCGATAAAGTACCAAGTATTAGTTCACGATTGTTTAATTATTACAATCCATGATTGGTTAATTGTTTTTATCAAGGTGATTGATTCCTCTTTGTTATGTATGCAATGGGTGATAGACAATTAATATAACGAATATAAACAGAATATGCAGTAGGTTAAATATAATAATTTAGTATTGTTATTACAATCCCTTGCTAAAATAATTAAGGCTACATGTAAAGTGAACTGGAAAGAAATTGGCAAAATTACTGTATAATTATACGAAGGGTAAATGAAAGCTAGATAATTTAATCACATAAAGTTACAACCCCAACCCTTTTTGTATTATTAAATTATGGTTGAATTACAGTTGTATATTGTATATACATTTTTACCTAGAGGCTAGTCCAAGTTTCCGATACTGCGTGTCTATAGAAAGTGTACTTACCCTAACAGGCTTCAAAAGTCTGATACATGGTTAGAGATGTCGTAAAATGTAATTATATCTCCGCAGGACCATTTTTGTTTAACACTACATATCAGCAACAATAAGAAGAAGTATTTCGAAAGAACAAAAGGTGTTTAGTGCATATTTCGTTAGATTATATGTTCTTCATAACCGTACTTTTAATAAACTATAATTATGATCTCATCCTGGAATGGAGCTAACATGCGATATACTCTACATATAGTTCACCATCACTCTACATAACCTAAATGTTCATCATGGTATGGAATGCAGCCTTAGTTATATTATCTGCATTAAAGAGTTTGTAAATACAGCCTAACATTTATGTAGGCGTTTAGTACATAAAGACAATGCGTAGATACAAAGAATGTAATTCCATATATGAACAATGATCATAAGGAGTGTAAAACCCGCGCCCCCATACTCACCACACACACTCCCTCATAACGAGTAGTAAAGCCCGCGCCCCCATACTCACCACACACACTCTCTCATAACGAGTAGTAAAGCCCGCGCCCCCATACTCACCACACACACTCTCTCATAACGAGTAGTAAAGCCCGCGCCCCCATACTCACCACACACTCTCTCTCATAACGAGTAGTAAAGCCCGCGCCCCCATACTCACCACACACTCTCTCATAACGAGTAGTAAAGCCCGCGCCCCCATACTCACCACACACTCTCTCATAACGAGTAGTAAAGCCCGCGCCCCCACACTCACCCCACACTCCCTCATAACGAGTAGTAAAGCCCGCGCCCCCATACTCACCACACACACTCTCTCATAACGAGTAGTAAAGCCCGCGCCCCCATACTCACCACACACACTCCCTCATAACGAGTAGTAAAGCCCGCGCCCCCATACTCACCACACACACTCTCTCATAACGAGTAGTAAAGCCCGCGCCCCCATACTCACCACACACACTCTCTCATAACGAGTAGTAAAGCCCGCGCCCCCATACTCACCACACACTCTCTCATAACGAGTAGTAAAGCCCGCGCCCCCATACTCACCACACACACTCTCTCATAACGAGTAGTAAAGCCAGCGCCCCCATACTCACCACACACACACTCCCTCATAACGAGTAGTAAAGCCCGCGCCCCCATACTCACCACACACTCTCTCTCATAACGAGTAGTAAAGCCCGCGCCCCCATACTCACCACACACACTCTCTCATAACGAGTAGTAAAGCCCGCGCCCCCATCACACACACTCTCTCATAACGAGTAGTAAAGCCCGCGCCCCCATACTCACCACACACTCTCTCATAACGAGTAGTAAAGCCCGCGCCCCCATACTCACCACACACACTCTCTCTCATAAAACGTTTGAGTCTAGATAATGAGAAACGAGAGAGAGGTAAAAAACAAAACATAAATAGAGAAATAAAAATACAGCTTTGTGTCCTGGTTAATCTCCAGAATTGTCTCACAGCGTTAAATTACAAAAAATAAAGTAATTATTCTACGATGTAGTTCTATAAAACACACACTGAAATAAAATAAGTGTGTATATACATAGTTATTTTAAAATAGTTATACTATGTATAATAGACTATGTATAATACTATGTATAATAGACTATGTATCATATTGTCTATTTTAATATGACGGAGAATAGCTTTATATATATATCTTTTCATTCTGAGTGAGAGGGAATATATATATATATATATATAATTATATATATATATATATAAAGCTGGCAATAGTTGCCTGACAAAAACATAATGGCTCTTTGGGTCTATATAATATGAGTAAAAGGTTGGAGTTGGGGTATATTATACAGTATTCAAACCCCGATCACCAAGCGCAATTCATATAACACCTAAGACCTTCAAGCCTGTATCTATAACCATGCATATATTGACCCTTTTCTTTTGTGTACTCTGGTCGTGTAAAACAAAACAGATACATAATAAACAGATAGACAAACACAGAACAGTATTATATTACATTAACCACTCAACATTTTCACTTTGTCTCTGATAATCAATTTTAGTAGTTAATGCAGATAAATTTATTGCAGAAGTCATATTCAGATGATCTAAATCATTCAATACAGAAGTAGAAGCCATATTTAGATGATTAAACAAAATAATATAGATTACATAAATGTCAAAAGTTGTATTCAGATGATCAGAATAGTTTAATAAAGTTCACGCGGATTCCTTGAAAGCGGATGTACACAACCTTTTGATCAAGATTTGTCGGCAATTTTGGTCTGGTTATTTCTGACTTACCAAGAAGTAAATCCGAAAGGCTCCCATGTTGTATTTGTACCTGTAGGAACCAACACACTCACTCTAGTAACTACCCACACCCATATGCTTTGTTATGCCTACTCTCCTACCCTCTCAAAAGTTACTCCCACAATCACATATTAACTCACCCTTCACATTACAAACACACACACACACACTTAGTACACACGCACATACACACACAAATACACACACACACTAAATTAATCAGCTCCTATATCCACATTCACTGCCATACATCGACCCCAAATCCTCATCCCCACTCCACACCCACATAGCTCACCCTAACACTCCCACTCCCACACCCCAACACACAGGCCAGCCTCCACACATCCACATATTTTCAACTACTTTACAGCTACAGTACTCTATTCCTGCAGTCATATTTTCCCCCACATCATTCACATAATTTCCGCATGTCTTTATCCATACCCATTCTCCAACGCCAATGCATGCACCAACAGCAACTCATATACTGTACACTCACTCACATATCCTCTCACATCCACGAAATAAAACCTCCCACACACACCCACATACGCCCTCACCCTCACATATCTACTCACACACCAACAAAAACACCAACACACCTTCACAAAAACCAAGTCCCACACCCCCTACCTACTCTCCCAACCATCCACACCCACACCCACACCAACACCCACACCCACACCGACACCCCACACCCACACCCACATCCACACTCACACCCTCATACCCACAGTCACACCTTCGGTAACTTTCCCGGCAGTTAAAAAGCGAAATACTTCCCAAGCGACGGTCCCTGCAGACTTGTGAGTTGCGGGTATTAGCATATCAAGGCCTGGGTTGTGGTGGTGTGGTGGTTGATGTGGCGGTTGATGCGCTAGTGTGGTTGTTTGGTTTTTGGCTTGTCGGAGTATTATGTGTGGTTTGTGATTGACAGTCCCTACAGACCTGGGAGTTGCGAGTATTACCATATCAGGGCCTGGGTTTTGGTGGTTGATGTGGTGGTTGACGGGGTTATTTGATTGTTAGTTTGTCGGTGTATGATGAACGGATTTGGTTGTGGTGGTATTGTTAGACTTGTGAGTTAAGGGTATTAACATATCAGGGACAGGGTTGTGGTGGTGTGTACTTGTGGTTAATGCATGGTGTGGGTGCTTGGTGTAGGTAACGTGGTGGTGTATTTAGTTTGGTAGTTGCAATGGTCAAACCAGACCAGATGGCTGAAGTAAAAGAGAAAATAAGAATAATTGGACAGAGGAAGAACAAGCTGAGAAGTGAGAAGTACAGTAGAAAACTGAAAGTTCTCGGGCTCAACCAAGTTGCTTCATTGTTTAAATAGTTGTGGTGGCTGATATAATGGCGGTACTGGTGTGGTGGTATTGATGTGGGGGTGCGAATAGTTAGAGGTTAGTTTGTCGGTGGTTTATGCGTGTTTATTTCAGCGGTGTGGTGTTTTTGTTATTACTGTGATGGTGTAGATGTTTGGCAATTGGTTTGTCGGTGTATGATGTATAGTTGTGGTAATGGTGTTTGGGATATTGTGGTTTGTGTTTGATGTGGTGTGGCTCTTAAAGTGTGGCACTTGGTGCTATTGGGGTGGTTGTAATGGTGTGTGTGTGTGTGTGTGTGTGTGTGTGTGTGTGTGTGTGTGTGTGTGTGTGTGTGTGTGTGTGTGTGGTGTGTGTGTCTGTGTGTGTGTATGTGTGTGTATCAGGTGTGTGTATGTGTGTGGGTGTATCAGGTGTGTGTGTGTGTGTGTGTGTGTGTGTGTGTGTGTGGGGGTGTGTGTGTGTGTGTGTGTGTGTGTGTGTGTGTGTGTGTGTGTGTGTGTGTGTGTGTGTGTGTGTGTGTGTGTGTGTGTGTGTGTGTGTGTGTGTGTGTGTGTGTGTGTGTGTGTGTGTGTGTGTGTGTGCATTGAGCTGTGGTAGTATTTTGGTTGTTTGATTATCATGCTGTGGTGATGTAATGGGGAGATTGCAGACACCAATCGAGCAGAGCAATACCCAGAGGAGGCCTCATAGGCATGTGTTAGGGAGTTGCTGGAACACATGTTTCCTTTATCTGGCTTCCCTCACTGTTTCTGTTTCACCTACACAGAGAGAAATTCAGCTAGCTCTCACAATCACCTCCTCCCTTATTCATTTCACTACACTAAACAAGCATGCCATACTTCTTTCCAATACATACACACACAAAACAAAGTATATACATATTAACAAAATAAATAAATATATAACATAAAATGCAAATACAATAAAATAGCGACTATCACACTCTTTCAACTTTGGGGGAGACACTAATTGCAGGCAGCTTTGCCTTTGTCTCCTTCATAAACATACTGTAGAAATAATATGTAGCGGTGAAGCTGTGATGGAGTGAGCTTCTAGTGGTGGTGATAGTAGTGTGGTGATGATGGTCTGGTTTTAATGGTATATATGTGGTTGTTGGGGTAGTGTAGTTATGAGGATGTAGTGTATAGCTGGAATAGTTATGGTAGTACACAGGTAATGCTGTGGTAATTGTGTGGTATATGTGGTGTAATATGGTTATAGTAATGTGGTTGTGGTTGTCAAAGTGAGGCTTCGGTATCTTTTAAATGGTGTACTTATTGCGGCATGGTAGAGGTGGGGGAATTATGGTGTCGTGAAATTGGTGGAATTGCTGAAGGCTGTGTTGTCTCTATCGTAATGTGACTGTGATGATATAGCTATATAAGTTTGGTAGGTTAGTGATGGTGTGGCTGTTGTGGTGTTATAGTTGTGGTGGTATTGTTATATTGGTGGTGGTGTGCTTGTAGTGGTGTTATAGTTGTAGTGGTATCGTTACATTGATGATCGTGTGGCAGTGTGGTTGTAGCGGTGTTATAGTTGTGGTGGTATTGTTACATTGGTGGTGGTGTGGTTGTAGTGGTGTTATGGTTGTAGTGGTATCGTTACATTGGTGAGGTTGTTTGTGGTCGTGTGATTCTAGTGGTGCTGAGGTTGTGGTGGGGAGGTGTATTGGTGATGCTGTGGTAGTGTGGAAATGTGGATATCACAGTGTGGGTGTTAATATGTGGAGGCTATACTTGTGCTCTATTCCTAAAGGCTTTCCCTTGAAATATTTTGTAGTGACTTACAAAATATGTACCATTCGCAATAGATCACACTCGCCAATTTTAGTGAGATACATACAAGATACACCGCTATGATCACAAGCAGGTATAATATAATAATTTTAGTTCGGGATAGGTATACTTCAATTTTGGATATAAAATCAAGTGAATTAATTTACGTAGATAATTTCCTTAAACATGTGTAGTCTTCAGCCGTTATTGTCTGTTCATATATATATTACTCAGTCCATTGATATACATCACACTTATCTTTCGTTCAATAATCATGGAATATTACCCAATTCCGCTTATTAGCTATACATGTTGATAGTTTATAATATTCTAATGATATACATCATTGTCTTGAATATTCATAATAATATTGTTCAAATACAATAATCTAATATCTACAACCTCGCCCAAATATATACAATCAACAGATGGAATCGTCTATATATTTTGTATTTAACACCACAAAACTGTATATGGGTTTCTTTCATATCCCTTGTGTTCCCCTTTCTCTAGATTTGTTTTTCAATTTCAAGTACACCCCCACTTCTGGTATTGACATGGAACTTCTGATTCCCGAAGGAGTTTTCTTCGATTCTGTGTTAGATTGGTGTCAGTGAAGTGAGGTGGTTCTCGTGGTAGTTTTGGTGGCTGGGGTATGTGTGGTAGTTGTGGTTCCCATGATAGTTATATTTGTATGTGGTTACAGTGGTAGTTGGTGAAATTGTGGCTTGCCATTATTGCGTTTAAAAAGTATCAATTATGAGAGCAAACAACAACAACAACAGGTCTACTGATCCTCACTAGGCTGTTTGTTGACGGATTAGGATTAGGTAAGACATGATTGTCGCAAAAAGCAAATGGAGCAACGGTGGTCAACAACTGGTAACATACTTGTTAGACTCAAAAACTTTCAGTATCATCGTCATGCAAATTGTTCATAACATACCGTACAATTTTTTTTTTTTTTTTTTTTTTGTGATATGGTTAATTTTAGTAGCTATGGTTGTTGCAACAGCCATGGTTGCTATATAAGTATTATTTGCGGTCGGTCTAGGTGTTGTAATATAGTTTTATTGTAGTCACCCGAATATGTGCAGTTGTTGCTTTTATAGTAAGAACAATTGGTACACCAATGAAGCAACTTGGTTGAGCCCGAGAACTTTGTCTTCTACTGTACTTCTCACTTCTCCTCTTGTTCTTCCTCTGTCCAATTGCTCTTCTTTCCTACTTTACTCCAGCCATCTGGTCTGGTCTGGATATGGGATTATCGGTTGGCCTAAACGTGGATACGTTTGTTATAGATGTTTCAGTATTTTGCATTGATGTGCATGTATTTGGTTATTTAAATTTTTCATTGGTAGATGTCGTGAATGTTGGTCACATAATTAGAAAATGAATTGCTGTAATATGGGAATAGGAGTTAAGACCAGACCAGATGCCTGGAGTAAAGTAGCAAAGAAGAGTAATTTGACAGAGGAAGAGCAAGCGGAGAAGTGAGAAGTACAGTAGAAGACTAAGTTATCGGGCTCAACCAAGTTGCTTCATTGTAACCAGAGACCAGATTGTAAGGGAATCTTCATTATTTAATATTGGAGAGTACTGGTCATCTAGAGGTTTTTGTTAATGAAGGTATTGTAATGTATACTGTAGGGGTAGGCAGATGGATATGGTTTTAATTTGCATAATGGCAGTTGTTTTACCTGTAATGCTAAAGTGAGCAGTTTCATATTATGACAAAAAAAGGATTCAAAGCTCTATTGCCAATTTACTGTTTGTATATATATATATAATTTAGAGATGGAACGAATATCAATTTTCAATATTTGCGAATACGAATACGATTTTTTGTTGGTAAAATTCGCGAATACGAAGAGCGAATATTTCAATCTTTCTTGAAGGATGAAATTGTCATCCTTCAAGAACTGGTAATTCTTTTTATATCACCAACAAACGTTAATTAAATTACTATGAAATTAATTACCGGAAGCCAATGACGATGTGAATGTGTAAAGCTGCGTGTTTCGTTACCACCACTGATTAGCCATTGGGCTTTTGGCAGAAAATGCCAAAAATTATCAGTGATATCAGAGACATGTTTACATACAGTATTCTCATCGTCCAGCATACTACTGTTTCATAATCATCAGCCAACTTAAAATAGCCCTGCATAATATTTAATTATCACTAGAACAATACACTATATCATGTAGGAAGTCTTCTCGAGAAATAAGTCAGATATATTAAACAATGCATGGTAAACTAAAGCACAAATGTATGCTAGAATAGCATTGACAAATCGCTAGATAGTCACCAGACACTAAAAACTTGTATGTCACTAGAAAACATATGTTGAAGTATCTAGAATAACCTTTAACAATCGAAACATCTCTACAATTCCTTAAAATAGGGAACACAACTTGAATATCGCTAGAATTCATCACATCATGATGTCGCTAGATGGAAGTGATGGAAGTGATTCGCTGGATATAGCTAGCCGGTACATTGACAACATTGTACCAAGACCATTTATTCCGTTATAATGAACAAGGTCAGATTTCGGAACTATTACAATTATTTCAAAGTTCAGAGATCATCAGATTGGTTTGGAAGTCGATGTACGCAATTGGTACTATGGTATTTGAGAGGGTTTAATAAAGAAGCATGCCTTTCCTTGACATCGTACAAGCCAACGCACGCTTTAAAATGTTATATATTACATTTTGTATATCTTCTATTGGTTTCGTGAAAATATTCGCATGTTTGCAAATAGCTATGAATGGAAATGCGAATACGAATACGAATACGAATATTGACAAACTTAGCGAATATTCGCACACACGAATACGAAACGAATATTCGGTCCATCTCTAAATTATATATATATACAGTATATATATATATATATATATATATATATATATATATATATATATATATATATATATATATATATATATATATATATATATATATATATATATATATACTGTATATATATAGATGTATGTGTGTGTTTCTTTTTGTTTTTCTGTCCAGCATGATGTTTCTGTAACAAAATTTCGGCAATCCTAAAAGTTGTTAGAAGTGTCGTTGATACTCAATATGATTCTACTAATTTCAGTTTTATATTTACCGATAGAACATTTATATTTACCGATAGAACATTTATATTTACCGATAGAACATTTATATTTACCGATAGAACATTTATATTTACCGATAGAACATTTATATTTACCGATAGAACATTTATATTTACCGATAGAACATTTATATTTACCGATAGAACATTTATATTTACCAATAGAACATTTATATTTACCGATAGAACATTTATATTTACCGATAGAACATTTATATTTACCGATAGAACATTTATATTTGTAAGTTCAATGATACAATTAGTTGAATCAACATGAGTATCGTATTAAAAGCGATTATCATCAATCTGGGTTGTCGCCCTTGTTGCGAAGACGTCATCTCAGAACGACAAAAGGTATATACTGTATACCGTGTATATAAATATACGGTACTATGTAGAATGACATATCCTATCAACATTCACAGAAAATAACACATTTCATATAGTTCTATAATGATATTCCTTAACCATTAAAGACAGTGCAATGTACACGTATGATAACACAATCCAATTATTTGTTTATAAACTTCACATAACTTCCAATAATTTTACTCCAGAGGACATCACAATTCGTTGCTTGTAATAAACCAGACATAAGTACACTTTTCCCACTCGGTTTTTTGCCACACACCATTGATTTATAAAAACAATAATGCAAAGTAAATATTATCAATATACTATTATGCTTGTGACTGTAAAATTACCTTCAATATTACTCAAACTCTGCAAGTTCACATTTACCAATCTTGATATATATACACCAATATTAGGTTTGTTAAACTATAAACCAAATTCGCACTATGTCATCTCGTTTGGGTTTGATACAGATTCAAATGGGTTTAATCATGATATGGTTTGTGTCTGAATAGTTAAAGTTAACTTCAATTATACACACACATCTGTTGAGTCCTTTTCTAGAATTATTTTGCCTTATTTGCGATCGATACAAAATAAAACTTAAGTTCAAGGAATATTGAGTAGAACCAGGATAAATTGTGTTCTGGAACTCAATATAACCAGTATAGCCATTTTGTGGTTAACAAAGAAGAAAAGTGTGCAGTCATTATTCAACTATGCATCAACAAAAGTATGAATATGTACGGGTAATCGATTTTACCCTACCAACATAATTTTATCATGTGAAGTTCACCTATTTTATTTGATAATGTACATCTTATCCCGAAATCCAATGAAACGGGAAAATATATAGAATGGCATAACGAAAATAGCCAAATGATATAATTAATATACTGATTAATTTAAAAATGTACACGGATCTGGTTAAATAAGCATTACAGTGTGATTGACACCTTGATAAATACCTGTTTCTACTCTACAGACAACTATAGAGCAGTCTGTAATAGTTCCTGCCACAAAGAACTGCAGCCCAATACGTACCTGTTGAGAGAAAGAAAAAATATATTAGTTTCTAGAACAAAATATAATGGATTATACAATATATATAATTTAATTTGGTGCATGACCCATTTATGATCAGCTGGTAATACGTGTGTTATGTAATGGTTGTTGATACCAAGTTAGGAAGACTGAGGATGTCTTTCCTTATAGTGTTATAGTAAGGGTTAACCGTTTGGGAGGTTTCCTTATGTGGTTTATAGATTTAGATTTACTGTAGTTTAGGTTGATTGAAGTACCGGTAGGTTATCTGCTCTCTGCTTATAAACAGAGAGTGTCTGTGTGGGTGTGTTTATGTTTTAAGCGTACTCATGTATGCATGTGACTGTATGTGTTTGTGTACCTACCAGTATGTGTACTTATATCCATGCATATGTATTTAATGTAAATGTTGTGTGTGTTTACACGACTGTATCATTACTTCACAGTTGTAAACAATCTAGGCCATTCTAATATTTTGAGCTGTACGTAGAGATATTTCTGTGCTTGACTCATATTATATGATAAAACATGTAATACGAGATTGTGGTATGCAGTGCTGACAAATATAGTGTGTGTGCTTATGAGAGAGATACTCAGTACAATGGAGCAACTTGGTTGATCTTGAGAAGTTTCTGTCTTCTACTTTACTTCTCACTTCTCGGCTTGTTCTTCATCTGTCCAATTACTCGTCTCTCCTACTTTACTCCAGCCATCTGGTCTGAGAGAGAGAGAGAGAGAGAGAGCGAGAGCGAGAGCGAGAGAGAGAGAGAGAGAGAGAGAGAGAGAGAGAGAGAGAGAGAGTACACTAATACTAATAATGATAATAAATTATTAAGTATATTTCAACCAACAGTGGTTATTCTTGTTATATGATTTACAAAATATACATGCAATATTTAATGAAGTGTTACCCTATTTATACAAACCTTACATTAATGGTTTATTATCTTACATTTAGCAGTCCATATTGGAGTGTCTGGCCTCATTATAGTAGTGCTAGTTTACATCCATTATATTGATAGAGCAATGGTGGATTCGGAGTGAACATATTGCAATAACCATTAACCTATACAGTACATACATACAGCAAATATAACTAGTAAATATTTGATACATGGTCTGGACTGAGAAAAGGACTAGATAATTTCCGCCATTCCCCAGTGGGCAGGATCACGGTCAAATTCACTCTTAACAAGTTAATGGGGGTGACCTGTTTTTGTTCTGTCCTTTTCTATCTTTCTCTGGCTTGTATCCATTTGGCCCCATTCAGCCTACTGTTTTAAGATGTTTATCCCCATCCGGGTGTCATTTTTTTACTGGTGAGCGGTAGCGAGCCAGCATATTTTTAATTTTTGTTAGACAGCAGGCTAAATTTGTACATTTTTCGATAGAAAAATGTCTCCGGCGAAGCCGGGTTTCTTCATAAAATGCTGGCTCGCTATCGCTCATCAGGAAGAAATCGACACCTAGATGGGGATACAAGTCTTAAAATAGTTGGCTGAATGGGGCCGAATTGATACAAGCCAGAGAAAGAGAGAAAAGGAGAAAAATAAAAAAAACAGGTCACCTCCCTAAGGAGACCGCCCTCCAGCCCACCTGCGGTCATCAACCTTTTGTCACCTTTGTGACTAATGTACAATTGTTCTCACCTCTGTGAGAATCTTATAACTATATTTTAATGAAACTTGTTGGTATACGTATATCCTAGAGAGAGAGAGAGAGAGAGAGAGAGAGAGAGAGAGAGAGAGAGAGAGAGCGCCCGTATTATTTTCACATACTTTCAAAATATAACATTCTACCATGAAAACTATAGGTAGAGATGATTTCGTGCGTGCCCAATGATAAACCTGTGTATAATATGAGATTACTACATGCAGTGCCGACAAATATACCCCATATACAGTATATGTATGTATATATCCCTTCCCTATTGATATGTATGTATATCTCCCTTCCCTATTGATATCGTTCGTTGCGCCAAGAAGTCATCTCGCTCCTTGTCACCTCGGTCACGTTCATAGTTGATAAAAAAATTCTAAGCTCGCCAATCTAAACACTGCTTAGATCTTCTGCATTGGTATCGGAAACTAGTCTGATGATAGATAATATTAGGGGACAGTATTCTTATGAGTTTGACTCATAAGTTGACATACCAGATTTGCTCATAATCGTTAAATTAAGGATAAAAGCGCTCGAGTGACACCAGTTTTACGTGTGGGCAATAAAACTTTACCCTTCCAGGACTCTAGGACGCTTTTTTGTTCTTATTTTATTCTGGATATTACTAGGAGTTTTACTCAACATATGAAGGGTTTACATAGCTACTTGTAAAGCGAAATTACATCTTAGTGGTAGCTAGAATACAACGAAAGAATAATTCATAGTACTGTATACTGAAAGAGTGATCAGTTTCTACCCTGTGGGTCGTCTTCTTTGGGCCCCACCCTTTTTTGTTTTGTTTTGCAATTGTAAGACGTTGCGCCACATTAGTTTGGCAATAATACAAAGTTTATCTCCATTCAAGTTTCGATTTATTCCTGATGATAAAAGCGTGTTTGTAGCTTAGGAATACCCGGACAATGGCCGCATAATTTTTTTTAACTAACATATGAAAAATTAGCTTCGAATGGGGTCTGGGGCAACGGTTATTTATTTATATATTTCTTAGCTGTTTATTTACTGCATATATTTTTAGCGGAACGAGAGCTTTGGGTAGGCGTTTGTATTAATGCTTGAAGTGGTTCTAGGGGCGAACTAAATAAAATGCTGGAAAATTGCAAACGCAATGAAAACTCTCTATAATTATTAAAAACAAAACAAAAACAAAACAAATAACCCTCCAAAACGTCAGATGTGTAAATATTAAGGACGAACCAACTAGCAGGCGAACTAACCAGTATATAAACTCTCCCTATACACGGGTTTGGTTCTGGCAGCATTCCAGGCCGCCAGCTATTAAATATCTCTGTTGACGTCCAAACTTAATCACCTTAGTCCCTTTAAAGCTTTGTGTGGGTATGTGTGTGTGTGTGTGGGTGTGAGAGAGAGAGTGAGAGTGAGTTTGGGTGTGACATATGTTCGCACGCCCCCTTGTGTGTGTGTATGTAATGAAAGAGAGTGTGTGTATGTGATGTAAGAGAGTGTGTGTATGTGATGTAAGAGAGTGTGTGTATGTGATGTAAACGTATAAGGTGATGTACGTACGTTTGTGTGTAAGAGTGTATGTGTAATATGTATGCATGTGTGTGTGATATATGCACACGTGTGTGTGTGTGTTTGTGTATGAGGGTAGCAAGGGAAGACAGGTCAATTCACGTGTGAGCTAGAAACGAAAAACACATAATTTCTGGGCGTAAATATCTACCACTCTCAAGATAACTTGTGACATCTTTATACAGAAAACCTTTATTCATAGGCTTTTACATGAAATGTCCAGCTTTCAATCCAATTTGTTATAAATGTAATTTAGTTTGTGCTCTCAGACACATAGCATATGAGATTTGTTCCACCTACTTACATCTTGATATTGAGCTTAAATACCTCAGAGAACCGTTGTTTGATAAAGGCTTCCCTAAGAACTTTACAGATACCTATATAGGTAAAACCCTCACAAAATGTTTTGCATCAGAAACAAATACCCATACCCACCTTTCCTAAAAACATCATATATTTTCCAATTACGTACACTGGACCTCTAAGTTTCACTCTCAAGAAAAGAGATGACGATATAACCGATTCTTGTAGTCGCTATATTTCGTGTAAATGAGTCTGCATGTTGATGGGTTATGTCCTTGAGATAGGGTAAGATAGGCAAGAAAAGCATGGGTATGAATGGGACATGTAAGGTGAATGTAGTCGCCGTATTTGTTTGTGTTAATTGGCCTGAATACGGATAGGTTATGTTATTTGAAATAGGATAGGATAGGCAAGGAGAGCATAGGTAAGACCAGGATAGCTAACTTTAAGATGAGTAAAGCCGATATCAAACCAGCAGCCTTTAGCTCAACTTGTATCAGTAATTCTTGTTCGGTAACTTATGTGTTACACGTTCATGATAATTCTGTCAGCTAAACATATGCCAATGCAAACACTGTTGTCCATCACCCTTAATGATAGGTTGGGTTAGGACTGGTTAGGGTGGGAGAGGTCACAGTTAACTTGGAAACTGAAATGAGGTAGGTTATGTTAGATTAGAGGTCTCTTACATTAGTGATTAGGCTACAGTAATATATGTCTGTAAACAAACTTATCAGCTGTGCTTTTGGGACCAAATGCAATAATATTATGCTAGTTTTGTCAATTTGTAAGTTTTCAAGAGATCTTGCAAATAATTAGACAGACACGTTGATAGCACAAACATTACACACATTATCCGGGTATATAGTGAATTATATACCGTACGTTAAGAATTGAGATAACATTTATTATGTTATTCAGAGCGTTGTTTATAGATAAGCCGGTATGGAAATAAGCGACAATTACGGTCCTCACCTACTTTTGGATTTATAGGATCATCTATAAAATGTGTGTGTTTGATAGTTGGTAATCAGTCTTGTTGACCTTATGGCCAAAAACAAATTAATAATAATAATAATAATAATAATAATAATAATAATAATAATAATAATAATAATAATGATACATGAATGTGGTTTTGGGAAAAAAGGTTAGCCCATAATTGGTTGGGCGCATTCGTTTTACCCTATCTCAACTACAATATAAAGAGTTGTTGCTTTGAGCAGGGAATTCTATATTTTCAGAGAGTGATCATTGTTTTCCTTTCACCTACATCAGTGAGACTTTTACCAAAGTCATTCTTTAACTTGTCCGCTGCCACCTTTATTTCAATAGCTTGACGACGCTGTGCGTCAGACTTTTATATATTTCACATTTTTGTTTTGCTTAATGGATTCATAATTTCATTAAATGAAGGAACACTGTAAATAAATATTCACTTTCATGGATTTTGGCCCTATAAGCACATATTATAGTGCCAACAACTTGGTGTATGATCCCTATAAACTATTTTTGAGATATATATTTTATTATTTTGGAGTAACAATTGCAGTTTAGTGCTTCCTATACATGTTTTACAATTGTTTGTTAATCCAATGATTGTCGTTGCACTCTTAGAGTACATCATGTACATGATATTAAAATAAGACACTGATTACACTGATTTTCACGAAATCCGATTCCTAAATTTTCTATGATTTATGTTTCCATGCCAGTAGTATACATACGTGACTGGCATTGCCTGCTTTCAACTGGCTTGACATAATTATATAATGTATATAAATTATATACTGTATATATTATGTCGTTGGCAGACGGCGGGTTAATCATGCTGCCTACAAATACATTTGTATATACATTTTGTTCCCCCTTTTAGGATTTATATCCTGGTTACTCGTTTTTACATTGTATTAACTAAAAGTGAAGCAGTGAATGGGTTGAGGTAAGGGTCAATACATCTTGGCAGGAAGGTAATAACTGTGACAGGGATGTTGCACTGTATAACAAAAACGGGGCTCATTACTATTCACCAAAATCTGCTTAGTAAAAATATTTTCGAGATACCAACTTCGATTATGGAGCTGAAATAACCGAATCCCTCTTTTCCTGAAAATCCCAGCTTTGATTGTAATACTAAACTAACCCAGTACCTGCCGGTGATATGATATACACGTGATGCCCCCCAGGACTTGGACGCTTCCAACACTTTAAGAGCCACCTGTGAGATGGAGGTCCCTGGGATCACGGGCATCCATGGGGAAACTTTTATTACCTTTTTGTTGGTGTTAACTCCTTCATCTGCTTACGTGACGTGTTTTTAAGCCGGAATAACGCAACAATTTGTTTCCCTCAATGTCATTCACCAGCACAGCTTATGAGGTAAACTTTTAAATTAATGTCACCTACATAAACTCACTCATTTATGGGTAAAGTCTTTTATATGTTATTTTACCTACCATTAGACGCTATTATTCAGCTTAGGAAGGACCCCTAGTAGTTAAAAGGCTACAAACTATCTGAATCAACCTTTTTAGCTACCACACATCCATCCTAAGCTACATAAAATCGTCTAAATATAATTAGAAGCAAACATAATAGACGTCACCAGCTCAGAAAGGGTTAGTTTATCGTCAGATTATTTACAATATCAGAGAATTGCGATTAAAAACTCGTGTGATGCCCCCTTTAAACATAACCAGCGCATATTCTTTCAATGGACTATGTTTATTTGTTTGTTTTTCTTTTCCAGGCGGTAATTCGAGGCTCATTTGATTTGCTTTCGGTAACTAGGCTCAAGGTTAAAAATATAATCGAGTGTTCGAGTGATTCATAAAACTTTGTATTGAGAAATTTCCAAAATATAAAGTACCTGGCGAAGTACTTATAATTTGTTTACATATTTCAGGAACCATGACAGAATAGAAGCAGAGGAAATATGGAAGTGATGCACAATATATTAGAATTGCTTTAACCCATTGGCTGCGGGAGACGTTCCGGAACGCCCTGGCAATTTATAGCAATTGACAGGCTTTTAACCATTTAAGAGCGGCGCTCGACTTAAGTCGTGCACCAATTTGCAGCAAGTTAGGAGCATTATTAAGGCTTTTAAAGGGTTAAAATCGAGTGCAAATGGCCGGGAGAGCAGCGGGCCAGACAGCCGACTCCCAGGGCTTACCGCCGCCTATTAACTCATGTTCCCTGTGTTCTCGAGAGGCCGGCAGTGTAGCCAGTAGTGAGCATAGCTGGGAAAAATATACCGATATATACTAAACTTCCATGTTCGTGGCATCACTGCAAGAGAACCACGAGTGCTACGTAGCTCGTTCTGGTCTCATTTTGAAGCTTTTAGTGCCTAGTTATTTGCTAAATATTTTTTTTATTCATGCAGATGCATGATTTATCATGCAGGAGGGCCTGAATATGCCCAAATGAGCCCAAAACACCCCTCTAGACAAGGGTTAAAGTCTGTGGAGATGAGTTTGAGTGAGCGAGAGCACTGCAGGCCCCCATCCACTCTCCAGCCAGGCGGCCGCGGCACTGAGGGTGTGAGCCATAAACCCGCTAGACATAGCAGCGCTGCCAAAGTTAACTAACACGACATTAGCGATATTCGCTCAGTATTAGTGAATGTCTATGGTAGCGCTGCGGATAAATTCCGCGCGCTACGAAGCTCGTTCTGCTGTCATTTTGAGGCTATTTTCTTCTAGTTTTTGGCTAAATACTGGTACATTTAAGTTCTTTCAGACACTTGCTCAATCATTCAGGAGTGCCTGAATGAGCCCTTATATAGCGGAAATATGCCTGCAGCGTAAGTGTTAAGTATAGTTTCACTTGTTTTGCCCTTATTTCTTAATAGTGGGTATTTTCATAGGCAAATTTATTTTGAAATAAACCATGCATAATTACATAGGACATTACGTATTAATGTATATTCAGTGTCGAAATAATCATCGGTTCGCCAAAATGGTTGAAGAAAGCAATCGATATTGACTAAAACAACTTTTACAGTTGATTAAATGACCTCCCTATCACTTTACGTTGACGTGTTTAAGCAAACCCATGAAAATTGTAAATGAAGATTACGAATCCAGTGTCTCATCAGCATTTATGCCAAGAATCACTCGTGAATATTACTTCCGATTCATTTCAAGCCCTTGAACTACTAAAGCGAACCTGTATCGAGGTATATTTAAATGAAGACATTCGATTCTGTGGTATGGCAAGGAACTGGAGTTCTCGAAAAGAGGCTCCAATCCTGATGCTATTCTTGTCTTACAGTGTGCTGGATTAATAATCCAAAAGGGTTGATAGGCTCTGAAGTCCTATTTTAACTAACTCTGTGGTATAACTTCAGAATATAAGGTAGCATTGGTAACTGCTACAGATCCTGTAGTAAAAGAGATCGCCCTTCTATATGCTTAGAGGCCATTATAGTGCCATAAATCATTTTAAAGTAAATATTATTTTTTGTTATATCATATTTAGAGCCAAATACTTAACAATACAGTCTGTACCATTAATGCCGAATGCATATTTTGGTATTGTCTTACGTGAGCGTAGAACACGTCTAATAACCCCGTTGACATAAATATGGTGAAGATTGGAAGTGAGCTAAGGTTCTGTTCCTATAAAGTCTCTATAGACTGTGACTCTACACTGATTAAATTACTCAAGCATCCACAACGCGAAGCTGACAACATGGCTATGACTGAAAACAACCTAAGTATATGTAATTCTCCTTATAAACGCCGCCGCAGCTGCCCCGGGATTGGCTCCGGTAAATGCAGCGGATATGTGATTCGGATACCGGATCGGGAGTGTCCTTTGTTGTTGCTGATGCGGCCGCAAGAGAGTGAGGGAGGCACTTTTTTCGCGGTTGGTTGGAGGTTTCCTGCGAGGGATGTGTTGAGTAGAGGGTTTGTTTTTAGGTTGTAGCTTGTGTGAATGTTTGTATAAAGTTTCTGGTTTTTGTATTTAGAGGTCTCCGGCTTTTGTGTGTATATCTTTTTTCTGTGTAATTCTGTCATTGCTGATGCGGCCGCGGGAGAGTGAGGGAGACACTTTTATTTTATTTATGTTTTCCCTCGGTTAGTTGGAAGTTTCATGGGAGGTGTAGCAGGTTATTTTTTGGTTGTGGGTTTTCTGAGTGCTTGTATAATGTTGATGTTCGTTGTTTTGTTATATTTGTTTGTCTTATTGTTCATAGCTGTCATAAATTCATGTCGTTGTTGATTGCCGCCGTGAGAGAGGCATTGGTTGGATGTTCGTATGAGGGTAGACATTTTTTAGTTGTGGGTATTGTGAAAGCTTGTATAGACTTTCGGATTTTGCTCTTCTCATGTTGTTCATATTCCTTTTTCTTGTGTATATATATTTCTGTGCTAGTTCTAATTACATGTGCGTCCGTCTGAGAGAGAACCAGACACTTTTTCAGGGTCGATTGTAACATTTCTTTGTAAATACGTCTTGTATAAACTTTGAGATTCCATGCATTGTTTCGTCTGTTTGCCTCTTTGTTTAAATCTATGTCAATCTACTTGTCGCAAGTTCTTTTTGTTACTGACTCGGCCACGGGAGAAAGACAGTCGAACACTTTCATTTTTGTTTTTCGCTATTTGTTGGAAGTTTTCTGGGAGGGCTAGAAGGTTTGTTTTTAGTCTCTGGGCTTTGTTAAAACTAGTACAAACATTGACATTTTGTAGTTTGTTTTCTCTGTCAGTCTGTGAGTACGTAGGTTTATCTACCCTAGTTGATTTTTTTTTTTTTTTTTTTTAATTCCAACTACTCCCTCTCGGGCATAGGCTGAGAGCCTGTACATTCCACCGCTCAACACGGTGAAGCCCGTGAGGTCTTGTTCCAGTCTGGGGAGTGAGACATGTGAAGCATCCATCATGGCTCGAAGCAGCTCCATCTCTGAAGCGGCTGGTTGCTTCGCTCAAGTGCTTCACCGTCTCACCCTCCAGACTCAGACCCTCACCCTCAGAACGCCACCTATTGAGCAGTGAACTCACTAGGCATTGTCCCCCTGTAACATATTTTTAATATGGGAATATTCATACAGTGTTATTTAATCAGGGCACAATGAGGGTATTTTGGGGGGGCATTTCGGTGGGCTTTGTGGTAATGCACTGATACTAGGTACAGCACAAATTAAATCCCAATAATATCTTCCCATTGACATATCGGAATTTGAACCCGGGTCCATTGGATTACCAATCCAGTGGCATGACCACTCCACCACACCTCCCCTATCCCTAGAGAAAGAGGGAGGCACATGTTTGGTTTGTGTTGCGCGGTTGGTTGATGGTTTCGTTGGATGGTAAAGCAGAGTTTCCTCGTTTTGCAAGGGATCGTTTTTATGCATAGCTTTTGTGTGTGGCTTCATTTTGTGCTTGGCTGTCTGCACCTTGCCTATTTGTGTCTACATCAATGTTTGTGTTTGTAAATATTGTTGTTTACCGATGAGGCCGTGCGAGAGAGAATTTGACATATATGTTCGTGTTTTGGGGTGGTTTCCTGTGTGTGTGTAATAGGAAGGTTGAGGGGATGTGTGTGGAGATGGTTTTCGAGCTTCGGTTTTGCATTTTTTTTTTTTTTTTTTCAAACTTTAGGGCCAGCTACTTTTTCCTCTGTTTGTTTGTCTTTTGTGTGAATTTGTGCATGAGTGGAAAAGTGTTGGGACATGTCAAGATCGGTATTGATTGAATGCAACCTCGCTCCCAATAATAGCAGGTGGTGTTGTTCATGAAATTATCGTTTTTTTCTGACGCATAAGTCTCTCTCTCTCTCTCTCTCATAACATTTATATATATACCCAGTAATATCCAGTCCTCCTTGATTTTAGGTATACACTCACATATTTTAGGTATACACTCACATATTTTAGGTATACACTCACATATTTTAGGTATACACTCACATATTTTAGGTATACACTCACATATTTTAGGTATACACTCACATATTTTAGGTATACACTCACATATTTTAGGTATACACTCACATATTTTAGGTATACACTCACATATTTTAGGTATACACACATATTTTAGGTATACACTCACATATTTTAGGTATGCACTCACATATTTTAGGTATACACTCACATATTTTAGGTATACACTCACATATTTTAGGTATGCACTCACATATTTTAGGTATGCACTCACATATTTTAGGTATACACTCACATATTTTAGGTATACACTCACATATTTTAGGTATACACTCACATATGTTAGGGATACACTCACATATTTTAGGTATACACTCACATATTTTAGGTATGCACTCACATATTTTAGGTATACACTCACATATTTTAGGTATATGTTAGGTACACTCACATATTTTAGGTATACACTCACATATTTTAGGTATACACTCACATATTTTAGGTATACACTCACATATTCCAGCTCCAAATATCCATAAGCCGCTCGACTCATGAATGTCCGAGTTCATTCCATATTCGATCATCTTACCGGAGACAGGATCTGCATTCACTGTATTTATTTTGCATATTTATTGAGATTGTGATTATACTGGTTGTAATTGAATTTAACTTGTATATTCTTATAGGGGAAATTATAGTTTAGTTTATTCTGCCTAATTCGTATGCAGTTTAGTTTTTTTTGAGTAATATTCTTTAATTTAAGGGGGCTCCACTTGAGGGACTTTTTTCTTGACCCCTTTATCTCTCATGTCTAGCCCCATTGCTTTTGAGATTGTAAGACGTTTGCCCCGTTAGTTTGGCGATTTTAAGAACTTTCACCCCATTTTAAGACCTTTCGTGCCATTCAGGTGTCGAGTTTTTCCTGGCGAGCGATAGCGAGCCTGTATTTTAAGAGGAACCGGCCTTTGGCCGGGAAATTTTTCTACCGAAAAATGTACAAATTTATCTTGAAAGGGGGTCTAGGGGCTATAATGTTAAGCTTGATGGAAGTCTAGCGAACTAACTAAAAACCTCCCCTTAAGGAAACCTTGTCGTCGGAAAACTATCAGCTGGATTGTGAAGGCGCGGCTCGCGTGTGACGATGATTATATATACCGGTATATATATATATATATATATATATATATATATATATATATATATATATATATATATATACTGTATATGTGTGTGTGTGTGTGTGTTCTTACTAGAGAGATAACTAAAGTTGAATTTATGGAGGTATAATATGGCTTTTGATAGATGGTGTGCATTATCCTCCACACAGATCTATTAAGCCACCACCTCAATAGAGTTACGTGGGGTATCACCTCACATAGACCAGTTGTTTCCAAGGAAGTGTACCAGCTGACTACTGGAAAGAAAGTTCAACTTTAATTGTTTACTTTGATTTGAACAAAGGATCTCTCAAGTTGTATATTTTCTTATCACTCTTGCATAATTTTGTTCCAGTTAATTAAGGACATTTGTATCTGTTTATATTATGACATAATATGTCGCTTTAAGTTTTCCTAAGGACTCCCATTTACACAGTAAGATGGTGTCTATTGTATCTCTATACCAAAAACAAATAATAATAAATAAATACAACAATAATAATAATAATAATAATAATAATAATAATAATATAATGTTTTTTCTGTTTTTTGTTTTTTTACCATAGCCATATATTAAAACTTTTAAAGATTAAACTATATAAGCTTTGTATATGTAATTTGTACCTTTCCACTCTTTCACCCTTTCACGCACAGGACGCAATTTGCGTCATTTTGGGGATACTTAAAAGCTTTTGTAACCATCAGGGGTAATTAGAAACCTTTAGTTTAGCTACTTCAACCTCTGCAGTTGTCTTTGAGTGAGCTGTGGGCAGACAACTAATTTTGGAGAGGTAATTGTGAGATTGAAATAACTCTATTTCTGAATGCTAAATGGCAACCCTCAAGTCCCCAGGATAGCGAGATGGTTAAGCAAATCGGAACTAGTAGTATCTACTAGAAATAAATCCAATTCGGCTTTTATCTATCACCATTAAAGCAGCGTCGTCACACGGGCAGTGTCTTCGGCATTTTTGGTCTGAAAGCAATTCTGGCAATTATTTACCACATTTTCTATGATTTTGCTTTTGTTGTTCACACCCCGACCCCTTTGTTGACACGCCCCCTCCACCTAGAATAAAACCTATATCACTTAATGCCCACCCTTCCATCTCACCTCCACCTAATGTTCACCCCTCCACCACCCCAATGTCTACCCCTCCACGTCCGCTTATATTAATGATGTCTCCTCCACCCCTTCATGCCTACTCCACCTAATATCTACCCCTCCATACTCTATCCACCAAATGTCCTCCACTCCACCTGATGTCTACCCCTCAATGCCCACTTCACCAGTCCATTTCTCCATGCTCCTGTCTATACCTACACATCACCTCTACCAAATGTCCATCCCACCAAATATTGTCCACCCCTCCACCTAATGGCTACCCCACCACACCTTTTCCACCTAATGTCCACCCTTCTACACTCCTTCCTCCAGATATCCTCTCCTCCACCCTTCCACCTAATGTCCACCCCTCCACACACACCCTTCCTCGTAATGTCCACCCCTCCACCCATCTACGGCCATTCTCCCCCGACTGTTGGCCCCCCAAGCGTGGCCCCCCAAGCGTATGTAGATTGAGTTACTGGCTCGTTGTCCGCTGTCAGCTGGCTTGTGAGGACCCCTTCTTACTGGGGGACAAGAACAAGAAGAAGGAGAAGGATGAAAAGTAGGGAAGAGGCAAGGTACAGAGGAAGAGGGAGAAAGGGTAGAGATGGGGAAGAAGGGATAATACGAAAAGTGGGAGGTGAAGAAGAAGAAGGAGACGAAACTGCAACGGAGGTATGAACGAGAATAGAGGAGGTAATGAGGAAAAGGAATAATAAGAAAGAGAATAGCTAGACAAGAAGGAGTTAAGGCAAAATATTAGGCATTTGCCATAAGGTATCTATATAATATCGCAAGGTGTGCAAAATATCTTGCTATGTATAAGGGAGGATATACATGGCTGAAAATGCATCTGGAAAGTGAGAATGTGTAAAGAAAATACATTATGATAGTTTAGTGTAAGTTAGAATTGTTCTCCTATGTTATATATATATATATATATATATATATATATATATATATATATATATATATATATATATATATACAGTATATATATATATATATATATATATATATATATATATATATATACTGTATGTATACTGTATATATATAATATATACAGTATAAATTATATACAGATATGAGTGTACCATATCACTCATTTAAAATTCAAATGGTTATAAGTCCTTGACAACATATTTGAGGCATATAAATTATGTATATCCATATGTAATCTAATATTAGTGGTAGGGTATTTGGGTTTGTTGTATTTGCTTTCCCATGCAATGAGCTATATGTATCACTATATTCTATAGCTCTAAAACACCGTAGAACAAAATAAACCGAAAATGATAATGGTATCGTATACAAGTGGTAGTGCAAGAACTGCGAGGATATACTCTTGTGGAATTATATTGATGCAAAATATACTATTGATGATAGACAAATTATGATTGTATTTTTGAAAATCGCGTGAAAACTACTTGTTAGAAAAAACAAGTAGTTTTCACGCAATTTAAAAAAATGCAATCATAATTTGTCTATCATCAATAGTATATGTTGCATCAATATAATTACACAAGAGTATATCCTCACAGTTCTTGCACTATTACTTGTATACGATACCATCTATCATTTTCGGTTTATTTTGTTCTAAGGTGTTTTATAGCTGTAAATTATAGTGATATATATGAAAACCTCTTGTCGTTGCTCAAAATTTATATTTACGACAATGCAAGTCATATGATATTGGAAAAACAAAACAATGTGTTCGTCTGCATCACCTTTAACGATGAATTTTGTTAATATTGTGGATCATACTTTCTTTTTTCTATTGAGATATAATATACTGAAGTAAACGTAATTATTGTTGCCCAAAATTGATGTAGAATCAATATTTTGGCTCTGCCTGGATATTCTTTAATTGCCAAGTAGCGATTATTATTGTAATCACATATAAACAACTGTTATGCCGGGTTGTAATACAACTTAGCTCTTATTCTGGTCTTTACTCAAATCCAATTATGGACTTACAGACTCAATAATCCTCAACAGGAACACATCTAACACGTTATTATTTACAAATAGGTACTCAATCAGGTGGTAACGAACACAATAAATACACACATGTAATTTCTACACTCTTATTTATTCAATAGCATATACTGTAGATAGGTCAGTATACTCCTTAACTATTATTGGGGAATAGTAAGAGAGTATATACATATTTTGACCTAAAACAATTGATAGGCAATTCACGCGTATAACTAAGCCTAAAGTGTGGGTGTATATTTACTTAGCTACGTTGAGGAATAGCGAGTAAACAATTAACAAACATTTATCACACACCAAGGTCTATTAATGACATACAATGAGCGTGAATCAAGAGGTTGTATTATAGTGAAAGTATGCAATTATAAACAGACAAACATACACATAGATCAAACCCTTGATAATAATATATATGAGAGTTGAGTATCTACTGTGAAGTATTCTGAATAAGTTTCTGACAGGGTGAACGAAATCTCTAAGTACGCGTATATAAGCTGGGACGGAACAAAAGGGGAAAAGTACGAAGAGCTCTGGTGTGAACGCTCGCTCACGGGTGGCGAGAAGCGTATGGGTAAATTAAAGGGCTATTGCTCGCAGATAATTCTGGCCAAGTAGGTCACTCAGGTCATTCGTTATACTGCGATGATTAAAATAGTATTTACGGTTAGTGCGATATTATTCTGAATAAGGGGAGGAATGTATTGAAATTCAAAGGAGAGGGGAGTTAAATTGTTTTTACAAAAATAATGTATTTAGATTATTATGAGGAAACTTATATCTTGAACATACAATTAATTAATTCTTATATGCAATTATAATCTCACGGGTCGGGTCGAGGAATTCAGATATAATTATTTATATCTACTGAAGAATACTCAAAGGTTGAATGTAACTTAACTGAATCAGGCAATAGATTGATTACAGCAGATTAGAGAACGCATTAATAAATTAGCGTATACGAGTAGTTATAATAATACTACAAGTGAAATATGGCGTACACGACGAAGTTGCACTTAGATGGAAATACCTGATAAGGTATGAAGCTGATCTGAACTGGTTAACAGATTCCTATATGGAATACAGAACAAATTGGCGTTGTATTCGAGTTGGTGAAATAATTAGACAACAGATCTACACGAAACTAGAATTCCTAGACAAGATGGATCGAAATTATCTATTTCATAATAGAATAAACCAATACGTTTTTCATAAATTATACAGTTAACGCACGACAAAATAAGGCATAACAGGGGTTTCTTTCGAAGAAAATAGATTTAGAATATGATAATCAGCAATATAATTCTTCTAAAGGATGGGGAACTGAGTTTAATTAGATATGAAGTTGGGCGTAGGTTCTAGGTAAAAGTGAGACTTTAGAAGGAAATAAATTCACAGTATACACTTCAGCTTCAACTTGGTACATACATAATAGAATGGACATACACAAGGAAAATCGGTGAGTATTCAGCTAGGTTATTGATTTACACAAGTATGTGACGTATGCCTAGAATGCTTTATATGAACTTAGAAGATAAATTAACACTAGATCTTGGACACAGATCTACACAAGGTTTAATATGGTTTCTGCAGGATTAACACATACGCAACAATTAATGATCTTGACCACAGATCTACAAAGGAATTAGCAATGAATATTCACATATTTTACCTTACCTTCACAACAATAATCACAACGTAAGACACTCAAACACACTTAGGGTGAGTTTGGGGGGGGGGGGGGGGGGGGTTGAGGTTCGAGAGCAAGTCTGGCCGACGTAGAGCGTAGGTTCGCCTGGACTAGACTTCAGGGGGAGCTGCTTCTCACCGTCAGGAATCCCACATCCAGACGTCAGAGGCAACACAACAGGGCTCGTTGTAGTCTCGAGGGGGAGGCAGTTACCACTTTTAGTTAGATGCTCCGGACTTTTCAGAGTTAAGAATATTACCGAGGTAAAAGTGCTTTTCCCTAACTTCTTCCAATTTCATTGAGACTATGTTCAAGTATTTTCTTAGCTTTAACTTATAGTGACTCAAAGTTAAAAGGATATAGTGAATCGTTGTGACATAAATAGTGAAGTAAATACTTAGCTTAAAAATACATGGTACATAGTAATTTAAAGTATTTGATTTAATACTCTGGTTGGAGTCACAAAGTCTAGGAAGGACAAAATAGCAATTCTGGTGATTTTATTATAATTGAGGGTTATTGGTGATGCAGTGGATAACTCTGTTTTTCACTATGTTCCTGGGTTGATCCAGAGTTCTCCGTAATAGTACTGCACTGTAGATCCTAATATCCCCACTTATGTTGGTAGCACTCAGGTCTTTGATGCGGAACTTGCATAAGCATTTGCTCGGTGTACTGCAAGTCTGGCTGCTGATCCAATGAAGGCTGGTGATTGGTGGAGAGGGTTTGAAAGCTGGATGGTGATTGGCTCAAACTCCCATTCTTTAGTAGGGGTGACTGATCTAGGTGACCCGTCTTCCTGGTAGTTAGAAAACGGGAATGATCAGGTAATATAAGGCAATCCTCTGTTTCTTGTTCCTCTGCATCATGAGAAATTGGTATGGAATTACATCTCTGCTGCTTGTTTCTTCTTTTCTCCTTCCTACTCACCTGTAGGCTAGCAATCCTACATGTGCTACTCAACCCCGTCACTTCAATAACTATTGGTGATAAACATATTCTGATGACACATGAAATGAAGGTAACAATGCTTTTTATTACATACATAATTATTGTTCAGCATAAAACAAAATTATGACGGTGTAAACTCGGAACACTTTTAAATAATTTTGATATATCCTTTTTCAATGCGATAATTTTAACTTATGGGTTTTTTTCTGGTTTTAAAATAGTATGGGTCTTGTTCCATCTTTGGATGTATAATATATTGCAAGTGGAGGCGATTATTGTGGGATATAACATAGAGCATAATTATGTGTATCGCCTCGCGGTAAACAGTAGTGGTAATTACCCAAAAACTTAAGCAAGAGTGAGCAGGCCATCTCTCCACAACCACTTAATAAAAGTGAGCAATATTCCATCTGAGAATGCACATGACTTTTATACATAACGGCGGAGAGAGAGCTATTTACTGTTTGTCAGTGAAGAATTCACAAAAATCTGTAAAGTAGTCCTAGTTTCTTTGAGGCATTGTTTGCAATAGATCTAACATAAGACGATCAACTGATGTTGGTATTGAGAGATACTCCAAGGATATCGACACTCAAAGAAATGGGAATATTTGTATTATTGAAATGTATGTAGGATTCAGGCGGAATACGTCTATTTGAGAACTGAATGTATTTAGTTTTACTTGCATTGAAATAATCTGATTTCATTAGCTCCCATTCATTAACTTTTGATAAGACTCCATATAGAGAAATGGCAATATTTAATTTGCAATTTTCAGTGTCAGATTTTGTGATACAAATGAGTTTGGGTTTTGATGGAGGCATTACGAAAACGGAAAATTGATGGAAGGGATTTTGCAGCAATGGGAATAATTTTAATTTGAATGACGAGATCGGGAGGAGGTGAGCGGGAGTTGAGGAATAGTGGTCTAGGACGGAGTTAACCAGTGGAAATGTAGGTAATAAAGGATTTTCGAGGATGAGCCTGAATCGGCCATTTCTTTTCCCATTGTGCTACTCGGTCAAGGTCTCTTTTGGCTTTGTTTGTCAAACCGTCTGTGGTATTTGCCCTAACAAGTTGTGTCACGTCATCAGCGAACATAATTGTGAGAGAATCATTATTGATGGGAACTGGAATGTCATTAGTGTAGAGAATGTACAGTGTAGGTGCGAGCACGGAGTCCTGAGGTACGCCTGCATAGAGTGGAAATGAGTGAATAGAGATTTGAAATTTTAATTTTGGCTGATCTGGTATCCATAAAGTTGCAAAGAAGCATTTTAATTCGTAGAGGGAAATTTAAATTCTTGCAGATTTTGTACTTCAGGCCATGTGCCACACAGTGTCAAATGCGCGTTTTGTCTGTTGTGATGAGTGCTGATTTGTTTCTGTTTCTGCAGTGTTTGGTAATGTGAATGTAGTTGGTGATTATGTTAAGTGCTTTTTGAGTGGATCTGTGAGGTCTGAAACCATACTGTTTGTCAGTGAGAAGTCCTTCGTCTTCGAGGTACAGACTGAGTCGGCGATATATGATTGTTTCGAGAGTCTTTCCAAGAGTCTCAAGTAAACTAATGGGTCTGTAGTTCAGTGGGTCTTTGTTATTTTGATTTTTCTTGGGGATGAGGACCATTGTCGCTGTCTTAAAACAGACAGGATAGTAGCCTGATACCAGGATAGCGCTGTACAAGCAAGTGCGTAAATTAATAAATGTGTTTGGGAGGTGCTTCACAATGTGATGGTTTATACCCGAGACACAAGGCGCCTTCCTCCTTGATTTAGAGAGAATGAGCTTAACTTCGTCAGGCACAATGGGAGCAGTGAGGTAGTTGTGGGGGTTAAGTGAGTCAGTGTTGATGTGTGTATCGTGAGAGATGTCCGCAATATTAGTGACGTGTTGTTCAATGTCTCAAATGTGTTGTTGGGCGGGTCTTTCAGGAGGGTGTGGGTAGTATACTTATGCCCACTGTGTCTTTAAAGGTGTCTGTGATTTCCCTAAAACTAGAATGAATGAATGAATGAATATAGAAAACGTGGGTGAGGGTGAAAGAAGGGAAGTTTTTATTGATTAAGTAGGAGAGACAGTGGTAATAGTGAGAGAAAATAGGGTGTCAGGGCTTGACCCAACGTGCGTGAGTTGAGTACTTGGGTTGGGGTTGCATTGTAATTGTTAGAGCAGTTTCTTTAATGAGCTTCAGTGTGGCCTGCCAAGAAGGGGGCTGGGGATGGTGAGTCCAAGATGAAGGTGGGAGATGGTGGTGGTGAAGAAGCCGATGGTGTTATTCTTTTTCCAGTCATTTAAGAAAGCTTCTCTGGTGCAGACACTTGGAGAACTGTTTCTTGAAGGCTGGTGAGAGAGGTTTTCCTTCTGCTGCAGCTGCCTTGATCTGCTTGGTCAGCTCACTGAAGGTCTCCTGAAGCTCGCTGGCGGTGGCCCCCAAGTCGACGTCTCCATCATCTTCCTCCATCTCCTCCACATCGACATCTTCTCCTATGGTTGTTACGCTGGCCAGCTTGCCAGAATTCACTCGTAACTCGCTAGCGCTCACCAGGGCAGTGAAATGGGCTACAATAATCGTAGAACGATGTTCTTTCTTTCATAGAGTTCATGTTGTCACAGACAGATCAGTGGTGGTCTTTATTCTTGTCTGTGACACTTGGAAGCATTTTATATAATTGATAGAATTTAAGATGCATTGTGTGAAGTTGTAGGAGAAAGAGCGAGGTAGGCAGCGAGGTGGTAGTATGTGCGTGTGTATGTACGTGTGCCTCCCTCGCTTGGAGGAGTCTCCCACGCCCGTGATTGGCCGGCGGGCCTGGCTACGTCATAGGACGCTTGCTCTTCATGACGTAGTGGTCTGTGATTGGAGGCCGCTGTCCTGGGAGGGTGGTGCGGGCTCCTGCCCGCGTGTCTCCTTCAGAACTTGGCATGGCGTGCTTGGTCCTACATGTCCTTTGCAATCTGTCCCCCATATAACCCCCTATACTACTTTCTCTCTCTCTGAACTTCTTCCTTTTCATACTTCTCTCTTTATTCAATAACTTATCCCTTCTGGTTCTGCATACGACTTCCATAGTTGGCCAGTCGTATTACCAGCACCAGCTGTCCATATATGTTTGCACTAGTTTTAGGGATTATTAGAGTCATAGTCAAATGGTAGCCTAGTGTTGGGGTGCTTCTAATTATTGAGCTGTTCTTTCCCATTATTTAATGCTAGACAGTGGAAGGTATCTTTGGTCGTTGTCTGAGTTATGTATGTGGCAAGTCAGAGCCTGTACAACATCGACGAAGCTAGCTAGCCTGTAACCCTTGTGCATATTTTCCTTTGCGAGTGTAGCAGTATACAGGTGAAGGGCTTTTGCCTATACTTACCTGTATGCTTGCTACCTCATTTTGTTGACCTTTGTGGAGCACCAGGACAAGACCAGATACTAGAGATCTGGACTTACCAAGAGAGCCTCCAAGTCACTTAACGTAACATAAGGGAAATCTGTTCAAGGGGAGACAGTAGGCTACGAGCATGCTTGCGCTCTGCCTAGTTTCCTGATACCTTTTATGCCACTGCTAGACTTTATTAGTTAGAAAGACAGCATTGTGTTTATTAACTTTCATAGTGTATGCTTTAGGAATTATTCACACCTTATTTTAGCCTAGGTTGATGCATAGTGCACAACCCAGTTTGGCTGTTACGTTGGCTAAGGAAGTACTGTTTCTGAGTGGTTATTATTAGTGCTGTCACAGAGTTCTTGCACTCCCTTGTTATATATATATATCCTACTTATTGGTGTATTTAAGATACACGCTTTGGTGTCCTGCCCCTGCATTATTTCTGTTCTATATTAACGAGCATCTTAGAGCATCAGACCTTTTCAGAAGATTCCTTATCTGATTGCTGTAGGACTAGACTTCCAGTGTTTTCATAGAGGATTGAAGAGTTTAGTGTTGAGTACAGACTCACACTAAAGTTAACGTAAGCAATTATTTCTTTATTAAATCTTATATAGTATATTCAAGCATTGTTATTACTTTAGAGCATTTTCATAACGTAAGTACTCCTGTTGTGAGTTGGCTTTGCCGTCATCGGAAAGCCTTTGTAGAAGTGCACTAAAACCCAGTTAATTGATACCCCGTTATCCAGTAGATTAACTCTGGAGGGTTTTAAGTGTTTTTGTTCACCGGCGTAATAGTTAGAGGGTTTGAAATTAGAGTACCGTTGTTGCAGATATAACCTATCATCTAGTCCATTATTAAGTGCCCTTGTTTATTTCGTAGTGCCGGTCGTAACATGGTGGACTCGGAGTAGTCGGCAGAGGAGGAGGCTGCCACCGGATGTTCAATGGTGGTGTAATGCCTGGATTGTGGCAAAGTATATGTAACTGCATTCGATGCTGAAATCTGCTTGAGCTATCATGCCAAGCGGAGTACTTCTCTTGGTGTAGCGGCTAAGGCGCTCGCCTCCCACGTGGTGGGCCCGAGTTCGAATCTCGCCGGGCCGCGCCCAAAAACATTTGGGGCGAATTTCCGCATCAGACGCAGTTCGGATGTGATTGTTAAAATTGTAAAATGTAATTGTGTGTAATTGTAAAGGCGGCAAAAATTGTATGGTGCCGTTTCGAGGTCACTTCACTGGTGTCAGCTGTAAAGGGATATCTGAGAGGCTTAGTTGGGGAATCCTCATGGTGTACTGGCTTGTCTTAACTGGTTGGCTACAACAGTTGCTAAGGCTAGAGCTCTCAGAAATTCTCAGAGATGGTGTCCCAGTGACTCCGGTTCGTTGGGGAAGTATGGTAGCGGGTTCCTGCACTGCCTCCTCGCCGTGGTGTGTGACCCGCCCGGCAAGTGGCTAAGGCGCTCGCCTCCCACGTGGCGGGCTCGAGTTCGAATCTCGGCCGGGCCGCACCCAAAAACATTTGGGGCGAATTTCCGCATCAGACGCAGTTCGGATGTGATTGATAAAATTGTAAATTGTAATTGTGTGTCAATGTAAAGTCGGCAAAAATAGTATGGTGCCGTTACGAGGTCACTTAACTGGTGGCAGCTGTAAAGGGATATCTGAGAGGCTTAGTTGGGAAAATCCCCATGGTGTACTGGCTTGCCTTAACTAGTCGGCTACAACAGTTGCTAAGGCTAGAGCTCTCAGAAATTCTCAGAGATGATGTCCCAGTGACTCCGGTTCGTTGGGGATGTATGGTAGCGGGTTCCTGCACTGCCTCATCGCCGTGGTGTTTGACCCGCCCGGCAAGTGACTGATATAAGGAATGTCGCTGGTGATCGTTGTCTCGGAGCCTCGCTGTAGTTGACATGCTCAGACTTGTGCCTCGCTTGCTTTCGCTCGCTCGGAGTCTTCGCTACCTGGACGATAATGTGATGTAATGCCTGGATTGTGGCAAAGTATCTGTAACTGCATTCGATGCTGAAATCTGCTTGAGCTATCATGCCAAGCGGAGTACTTCTATTGGAGTAGCGGCTAAGGCGCTCGCCTCCCACGTGGCGGGCCCGAGTTTGAATCTCGGCCGGGCCGCGCCCAAAAACATTTGGGGCGAATTTCCGCATCAGACGCAGTTCGGATGTGATTGTTAAAATTGTAAAATGTAATTGTGTGTAATTGTAAAGGCGGCAAAATTTGTATGGTGCCGTTTCGAGGTTACTTCAGTGGCAGCTGCTGGAATGCTACTGGTCCGGGATTGGTCGGCTCTTCAGCTGGCTCCTGCTCCTCCATCGGTGACAATTCCAGCTCCTCCCCTGGTGTTGAAGTTGCTGCCTCCTGGAATCTAGGTGTTGGAGTTTTCTGAAGGCAGAGTGGTCGAGGCAGAAGTTGAGTGTTGGAAGGCTTCTTTTTGGGCGACTTCTCGGTTGTTCTTCGGGCAAGGAGATCTGGAGGGATGATGATGGTAGGCAGGCCATTGGCAGCCAGAAGAGCAGGCAGAAGCACTGAAAGTTGGCCTCGATCGTCCCCAGCAAGAGCAATGGCTGTGTGGACAATGACTGTGATGACGTCAGTCTTGAGGCCAGACTTCAGTCCGGTGATAGTGGGTTGCTTCTGCCTTCCTTGTGAGAGGAGGGAGCCCCTTACTGGTCTGCCATGGGGTCCTGTTACTCCTGCTGCCTCCTTGCCCTTCCTTCCCTCCTTGATGGTAAATTGCACTTTCTCTCCTTCACCTAGTGACGTTGTTGTGCTATCGATGTTAGGCACAACGTTCTTCCTGTGGATGAAGAAATCAATTTTGTCCTGGTTTCTGGTGATGAATCCAAATCCTCTCTTTTGGTGAAACCACTTAACCACTGCAGAAAAGGTAGTGGGTTCTTCCTGGGTGGCCATGGTGAGAGAGGGTAGAGGTGTTGCTGAGGGTGGTGACAAGGTACATGGTTTATATACATTATCGTTGATCTGACTTTTGATCTCATGCGAGAGGTGGGAGGAGCTACCGTGTGCTAGGGCAGCCGCCAATGGTGGCGGGTGACCTCCTGGCAAGGTGCTGGCTGCCATTTGTAGGTGGATGGCTGGTGGTAGTAGAATTAATCGGTGATTGGCTGTGGGTGGTGGTGGCGTTGTTCAGTTGCGCGGGGGGATGTGCAGGAGTGGGGGGCGTACGAGGATAGTGGTGGAGGTGGTTACTTATGGTTGAAGTGATTGTTTTGTCTGTGTATGCAAGAGACAAAAGGCATAGCTGCCTGCAACAAGTGTCTCCCTCAAAGGTTGAAAGAGTGACAGAGAGCCAAAGTCAAGGTACATCACAAGTAATTTAGATGTTTTGGAAAGGTGTATGGTGTGCTTGTTAAGCGTAGTGAAATTAAAAGGAGGAGGAGGTGTTTGTTAGAGTTAGCTGGATTACTCTGTGTAGGTAAGGCATTAACCCTCTCCGTCTCATATGACGCGATCGCGTCATATGAACTTAGTGAAATAGCTCAATAATAAGTTATATGACGCTTTTGCGTCATTTTGAGCTCAGTAAGTTAGGTAAGTTATATCATAATCTGTCGGTTGATGGCAACCCAAAAATTCCTCCGACTTTTAACGGTCCCTCAGTGTGAGAAAGACTGTTGAGGGGGAAATACCGGGCGGTCTGCCAACCCGTAAGTAAGTTAATATAATATGTCTGGGGGGGTTAATAGAAACAGTGGGGGAAGCCAGGCAAATTAAACAGGAGTTCCAGCAACTCCTTATCATATGCCTATGTGGCCTCCCCTGGGTACTTCCCTGCTCGACTGGTGCCTATAATCTCCTCAATTTGTAATTAGTAATGTGACGTATACAAATATAGGGTTTAGAATCAATAGTAGTATTTGCCACAGCCTACAAATATATAAGGGAGTGTCATGTATTACACAAGGTAATTAGTGCGGTGGGAACCTGTGTTAATTTAGGCCGTAGTTTCTACATCTGGCAATGATAACTTTTACTTATAATACCGTAGACTGGGTGTATGTGATTATGATCCGATATGACCGTAATATAATTCTAGTCTTAATTTGTTTGTTTACTTTGGGAGTCCCAAGCAGATGTGACCCTTGTTATGGCATGCTATAAAGACCATTTTGAACAGCCTGTGTTGTGGCACATCTGAGTCTTATGTAGGGTGTCGCCAGATGGCTGTTATGGTGTCAAACGGTTCTGAGTCTATGATGGGGAATTCACTTGTTGTTATTAATACTTGCTTTATTATTACTATTACTGTATATAAAATATTATATAATTATATTGTGATGTTATTCCTCTTGAAATTGAGGTTCCCCACGAACACTCCTGTATCTGATGTATATATATTGTTTGTTGTGTGTGTGTGTGTGTGTGTGTGATTTTTGAGGTTCATTAAAAAGCTCAAGGAGACAGAAGATCCAGAATATGTGTCTTAATGTGTACTGTTCGAGAGTCATTAATGGACTTCAGTTTGTTTACAATATATCTTGTTATGCTTTATTAACCATCCAGTATCGCAGATAACATTAGTATTTCAATTGTACAGTGCAAGCCAGAGCAGATACACAAAAAGGGCTTAGCAGTTAACCTACACTGTCAAATTATAGTTAATTAAAATAGAACTTCAGAGGCTATCAACCCTATTGGGTTATTAAGCCTGCACACTGTAAGTCAAGAATAACGTCAGGACTGGAGCCTCTCTGCGAGAACCCCAGTCCCTTCCACTGTCCAAAGTACAGTTTGCAGCATTTATAATGTTACAACAGTTCGAATTATTAAACCTTTAAAGTGAAGATCTGAAGCATTTGGGCTAAAATAATGTTAGCTTTTGAAACTTATTCAAATGAGCGCGTCGCCATTTATGCTCTTGGCTGTACACTTGCTTCATAATTTATATTTACTGTTTTACTATTTAAAACATGGAGACACAGACAATGGCATTTGAAAACATTATATACCCTTCGTGGTGCAATGCATAAGTGTGTTGATTTTCGGTGTGAGCATCCTAGGTTCAATTCCCCGGACTGCCACATGTATTTGTTAATTTCATTAATTGAGTTTAGGAGTAAAGTTGGTTGGTGGAGAGAACATAATAATACCAAAGGCAGGTTCAAACTTATGTCATTGAGTGTACATTCGAAATATAAATCCAAAACACTACCTGACTAAATGTATATTCCTGCATATTATTGGTGAGAACGTTTATGAGTGACTGTACAGTCGGGGACACTTCCGAGTTACACACTTCCACGAATCTGAACCTAATGAATAAGGAGCTTGGAGGTCCAAAGCAAGAGGTAGCGAGTAATTTAGCAGGTAATATTGTTATAATATAAAGTACATGATTAAGTGTTTCCTGCTTCGAGCTCCATAGCTTCACTTTCACTGGGCTCAGATTCGTGGAAGTGTGTAACTTGGATATGTCCCCGACTGTACCTATTGACAATGCCATACATGTTTGAATATTTTTCGTGTAAAAGTTAATATAATTGCTTAGGAACATAGTTTGTATGGAATAAACAATCAAAGACCGACGGACAATATCTAGATGAAACTAGACTGCTGGTTAAACTATATTAATTTAAGTAATACTAAAAGGGGGGAACAGGGGTTTATGAGTAAGTGGGGCTGTGATGGAGGCAATGGAAAGAACACTAGCTGGAGTGGAGAAGTATTAGCGAGAGCAGCAGCAGAACACTAGCTGGAGTGGAGAAGTATTAGCGAGAGCAGCAGCAGAACACTAGCTGGAGTGGAGAAGTATTAGCGAGAGCAGCAGCAGAACACTAGCTGGAGTGGAGAAGTATTAGCGAGAGCAGCAGAACTGCCAAATCTTGCAACTTCTGCTCCAATTATTCCCTAGGCAACTGCATGTTGAGGAAGAAATGCCACAGCAGTACAACCAAGAATGTTATGGCCACATCAGATAGAGTAGCCTACAGTAAAGATTAAGGAAGGGGGTAGGTGGAAAAATGGGAATTATTGTCTTTTAGATCTTTCTATATTGTCATATTTTGATACTAGGGACACACACTACCTGTTAAGTATATCTATGTCCACACCAAAGTTACATAACCTAAGTTACAGTAACATGTTACAGTAACAGTGACTTCCTGCCTAGGCAAACTCTTTCGTCTCTGTCTCTCCTCTAATGTCTTTCCTTTTGCTGAAAGTTTGCTTTCATTAAACCTGTCCCAAAGAAGGGTGACCGCTCTCAACCCTCCAACTTTCGTCCAATTTCTCTCATTTCTTGCATCTCTAAAGCTTTTGAAACTATGCTTGCCTCAAAATTTCTTAATCATTTCTCTTCCCATAACTTACTCTCAGACCGCCAGTATGGCTTCTTAAGGGCCGCTCTACTGGTGATCTTCTTTCTTATCTTACTAACTCTTGGTCATCCTCCATCCGGGACTTCGGTCAGATTTTTTCTGTTGTGCTAGACATATCGAAGGTCTTTGATAGAGTCTGGCACAAATCCTTTATTTCCAAGCTACCCTCCTACAGTTTATATCCCTCCATCTGTGCCTTTGTCTCCAATTTCCTTTCCAGCCGTTCAATAGCTGCAGTTGTGGATGGCCACCGTTCACTTCCTCAACCTATCAACTCCAGAGTTCATCAGGGTTCTGTCCTATCTCCAATTCTCTTCCTTTTATTCATTAATGACTTTCTCAACTGTACCTCCAGCCCCATTCCCTCATATGCTGACGACTCTACATTACACTTTTCAACGAGACTTCCTCAACAACATACACAGCAGGAACTCCAAAACTCACGTAATGAAGCAATATAACACTTATCTTCATAATTAACTATTATCTCTAATTTGGGCAGAGAAAACCATGTTGCCTTTATTGCTTCCAAAACCCAATTTCTCCATCTATCTACCCATCGTAAACTCCCAGAAGGCTATTCCTTATACTTCAACAATACAAAGATCAACCCTTCATACTCTCTCAGTATTCTCGGTGTCTCATAACCTACTACTTTCTCTGGGAAGGACTATATTACCAGTTTTGCTAAGGCAGCCTCCCAGAAGCTGGGTGTGCTCAACCGCCTCAAGGGGATGCTTACCCCTGCACAGCTTTTTTCTCTGTACAGGGGCACAGTGCGTCCATGTATTAAGTATTGTTCACACGTGTAGGGAGGATCCTCTCACAGCACTTCTAGATAAAGTAGAAAAGAAAGCCTTCCGTTTCATTAACTCACGTCAACTCACCAATTCTCTGCAGTCTCTCTCTCTCTTCGCCGCAATGTTGCATCTTTCAATATTCTACCGTTATTAATAAAATAAGTGTTCCTCAGAGCTCAATCAGTGTATACCACCCCCTCTTCGTAGAGCACGTAGCAGCCGTCTTGCAACACAATCCCACCCTTACTCTGTGTGACTCTCCAACTCAAGAGTGAAACATTATTCTCAGTCTCTCTTCTATTCAATAGCTGAGCTCTGGAACTTTCTCACATTATCAGTCTTTCCTTCTTCCTATGACTTAAATTGCTTCAAACTCCGTGTATCCAAGCATTTTGGCTTGAACGTCCCTTGATTTTGGCCCTGTCATTCTTTCAACTCTGGGGGAGGCACTCGCTACAGGCAGTTCTGCTTTTTATCTTCCTCACTCACATAGAACAAATTAGCGGCACGTTCTGGAAAATTGTCAGAAACATTATGAAACAAACCCAGTCCACATTGGTTTGTGAGGTTACAGAACAGTTGTAGTCAAAATGTCGTCAGAGAAGACGGTGATAGCTAGTGCATGCTACGTGGTGTTACATATATTTAATAAGAAGTGCAAGGTCTCAGACAGGTGATTCCTAATGTTGTTGTACATGTTGTTACAGGATTGACGCGATTTTGCGTCATTTGAGCTCAGTAAGTCCGATAAGTTACCTTACGATAAAACCGTTGGTGGCAACCTCAGCCTCCTCCGATAATTCTAACGGCCGCAGTGTTGTTGTGAGTGTAGTGCGAGGCAGTGGCAATGATCCCGGGGCTCCCGCCTCCTCGGACTTATTGGAACATAATATGTCTGAAGGAGTTAAGCATATCTGTCAAGCCTCTACCAAAACATCCACGATACGAATGCCAACGAGGTCCTTAGGTCTCTAATCTATCTCAAGTGGAAGCTTGAGACAGGTAGGGGAACAGGACTCGGGCACCATCGCTTCAGCTGAGTGTACCAGGCTTGGGCCAGCCACAGGGATGCAATCAGTCAAACCTTGCCACGGTACTCTCTCAGCCTGTGGTTATGGAACATGTTACATGTTATCGCTTACTCAGTGATAGCTGTGCCTTAGTTACATAACTCCATATACAGTATGTTCCAAAAACTGTTTCGGAACATATCATTACATGTTAACATAACCTTGTTCTGCATCACAAAGTTACATAACATTGTTCAGTGAGGAAGCACCTTTTGGATTATTCTTGCATCTCACATACTTACTAGCTGTTATGTACTGGATAGTCTTGTATCCAACGTACTAGGGACGCACGCGTACTACCTGGTAGCATTATTTATACCTTATTATAATATATAGTTTAGTACGTATCTCCCGCATTAATGAAACATATTGTCAGGTAGTATACAATGCGGCTAATATTTTATGGCTGATATAATCGACAGCTTAAAACCCGGACTTAAAAGATAAATTTACCAAAATATGAAAACAGATGGAAGAATGGTGGAAAATACAAAAATGGTAGAGAGAAGAATTAAACATAATAAAAGAATGATGGAAGAGTGGAAGCATGATTAATAAAGGGTTGGAGTTGATAAAACATCGGAAGAAGTATGAATGGTGAAAGGTAGAAGAGAGAATACAATTACTGTTTGTGATTAAGACGTACGTAAAACCTTCAGGTAATATATAAACTTGCTAAGAAAAAACATGTGTGCTTATGAAAAATTATATCGACGAATTGTAAATAAAACGAATACACCGTGATTTACTTGACATATTAGAACATGATAGAGCACAGTTTGCCCTTTCAGTATCCTATCCCGCATTTTGTCTTATACTTTTTGAATGATTAATATATTTGTTTGTTATTCCTAACCAATTATAATAAGCTTCGAAGGGGTCTGTAGGAGTCAAGAGGCATCAAAGAGATACATGTCACATACTGTATATGATTGCTGGAGATTATTCCTAAATATTATAATAATTATCATTAGTATTAGTATTATTTAATATTATTATTATTATTATTATTATTATTATTATTATTATTAGTATGTAAGCTACCGAAGCCTTCCAACAGGATGCAGAAACAACTGTAAATCCACACGAAATACCCGAAGTCACTGGAGAAATGCACCTGCTACTACTGTAAGGAAAACAAATACATAAACGATCTTAGGTAGAGAGCCCAGAAGGAGAAATTAGGTACTCGCGTATGATGATAAAATATATAACAAACTAAGCTACATACTGTACAATCGTCTACTGCAGGCAAGAATAGTATGTTAAATGACACCATGATACTGAAGGCATTTAAAGTGGAATATTGATCATGGGAGAGAGGATATGAGGGCAAGCGTAGGATACAAAGGAATACAAAGGAAGGCAAGCAACAACAGACCTACTGGTCCTTACTAGGCTGCTTGTAAAAAAATACAAAACAAATAAAACCTTTGCCACAGCCATCAACTGAAGGGCTTCAGCTCCAGAAAAGCTGTGGTCAGAAAACTAAATTGTAGTAATGTGTACGATACTAAAACGGTCACATTACTCCTGCACAAACGCAGTTAGTTAATGATGATAATGTTAGGAAATGGTGTTGGTGATGGTGATATTACGAATTGGTGTTGTTGATGGTAGTACTACAAATTTGTGGGGTTGGTAATAGTAGCAATTTATGGAAATGTTCGGAAATAGTGGCCATTTTACAAACTGTTAATGGTTGAAATTGGAATGGGTGGTAGGTATGGCTATGGTGTTATGACTTAAGATTTAGTGTTACTAGTGTCAGGAATGATTGGAATATGGGGAATGGTGATAATGGTGGGAAAATAATCATGCGATTTTATGACAGTGTAAATTACGAATGGGTGGTGACCATGTTAGGAATGGTAGTCATTCTTAAAATGTTCATTGGCTTGGAAGGTGTAAATAATGTTTGAATGGGTGCTTTTAATATTGAGAATAGTAGTATTGCTATTCATATTTGTCTTCATAAGTACTAGTACTGTTTGTAATGCGTAGTGGTAGGTTACGAATGGTAGTAGCGAGTAGCCTAATTTCAGTTGCAATGAATACAAATTATGATTATAATGATAATATCTAGATATTTTATGAACGATAATGGTGCTGTGAATACTCTAATACTTTGGTAATCATTTCCTTTAATCGTGGTTTAGTGAAACATTCAGGACCATGATTTTGGTTTGTATTATGCTCTTTATCGTGGAGTAGACAATTATGCGCTTATTTATCAATGCATTATTGTTATTTTATCTAAATTGGCTTTATGATATAATATCCTGTTCAAAGCGGATTACTATAAGGGATATTATGATTACTTATATAGAACATTATTTAAAACATCTCATAATTTCACTTGCTAATCAATAAGCCCCGTTTATCACCATCATCCAAACCAAATGCACCCCCTATTCCAATTTACAGCTAGTACCCATAACCAATCACAATTTTCTCACCATAACCCCCATCTACCACCATCCTCCGACCAATATCTTCCCACCAACCAACATTCTCCAACCAATATTCCCACCTACCATCCTCTCCAGCCAGTATTCCCCAACCAACCATTATCCGCCAACTATCGCCAACATCCAACCAAAATTTCAACATACCACCATCCATCAACCAATTGTCCCACCTACCACCATCCACCAACCCATATTCTCCCACCTACCACCATCCACCAATCAATATTCTCCCACCATCCATCAACTAATTGTCCCACCTACCACCATCCACCAATCAATATCCTCCCACCTACCACCAACCAATATCCTCCCACCTACCACCAACCAATATCCTCCCACCTACCACCATCCACCAACCAATATCCTCCCCCCTACCACCATCCACCAACCAATATCCTGCCATCTACCACCATCCACCAACCAATATCCTCCCACCTACCACCAACCAATATCCTGCCATCTACCACCATCCACCAACCAATATCCTCCCACCTACCACCAACCAATATCCTGCCATCTACCACCATCCACCAACCAATATCCTACCATCTACCACCATCCACCAACCAATATCCTGCCATCTACCACCATCCACAAACCAATATCCTGCCATCTACCACCATCCACCAATCAATATCCTCCCACATACCACCATCCATCAACCAATAGCCTCCCACCATCCACCAACCAATATTCTCCCAGCTACCACTATCTTCCAATTAATATTTCACATCTACCAGCATCCTCCAACGAAAATTCACTTACTACGATCATCTAACCTATATGTTTCTCCTACCACTGTTTACTACCACTGTTACTACGATCATCTAACCTATAGACCACTGTTACTACGATCATCTAACCTATATGTTTCTCCTACCACTGTTTTTCCCTCAACTCCTTCAGTTAGTAGCACAACCAACATTTAGCCAGCTTACCAACCATATCATAATTATCCAATTAATATTCCTCACCTACCACCATCAACCAACAATCACCCTCACCTACCACCATCCTATAACCAATATCTCCCACTTACCACAATCCCACCACAATCTCCCCTTCAACTTATAGCTTCTGGACGTGTCTGTTTACCTTTGTGAGGCGTCTGTGCTCTTAATCGTGTGCGTATGCGTGTAGCAGTATGTGTGTGCTCTGGTGTCTGTACGTAATATTATTTGTGGGTGGGTGAATCGGTGTGTATTTTGATATGCATACATACGTAAGTAGTGGGAGGTTGAGTGTCTATGTGTACTTACTCTAGTTGTACTTACTCTAGTTGTATTGCGGGAGTGAGCATGCTCGTTATTTCCCGCCTCCTATATGTGTAGGTGTTATATGTATCGTTGGAATGGCTGTGGATGTGTGTGTAGTCTGTATTTTTAGCCAATTGGCGACATCGGAAACGAAGGCTTAGGGTGGATCTGTATGGTACCATTCTCACTATAGACGGTACCGTCTCGCCCGAAGGCTTAGGTAGCCATCAGCTTAGGTGAACCATATGATACCCATCTCGCCTTGTACCATGTTTGCCAACCCCAGATGGGACGTCACAACGTCGTCCACTTATTCCAGGTACCTATTTACAGCTAGGTGAACTGAGGCTAACACATGAAAGGAGACAAGCCCAATTTGTCTCCGCCCGGCCGGGGGATTGAACCCCCGACCCCTCGTGTGTGAGACGAGAGCGCTACCTACTAGGCTACGGGCTGTGTGTGTGTGTGTGTGTGTGTGTGTGTGTGTGTGTTCGTCCTCAACTCGACTCGACTATCAGTGTTACCAGACCTCGAGCTGAATAGAGGACCCTCCTTTCTCCCCAAATTGCCTGGTTCCTGTCGAGTCGAGGGGGTGAGAGTGGGTGAGAGCTGGTAACGTGTGTGTGTGTGTGTGTGTGTGTGTGTGTGTGTGTGTGTGTGTGTGTGTGTGGTGTGTGTGTGTGTGTGTGTGTGTGTGTGTGTGTGTGTGTGTGTGTGTGTTGTGTGTGTGTGTGTGTGTGTGTGTGTGTGTGTGGTGTGTGTGTGTGTGTGTGGGTGTGTGTGTGTGTGTGTGTGTGTGTGTGTGTGTGTGTGTGTGTGTGTGTGTGTGTGTGTGTGTGTGTGTGTGTGTGTGTGTGTGTGTGTGGTGTGTGTGTGTGTGTTGTGTGTGTGTGTGTGTGTGTGAGAGTGAGTGAGAGTGAGAGTGAGAGAGAGTATGATAATGGGTTGCAAAGGGATAATTTGAGGTGGGATTGAGTTAATGAAGGATTCTTGCTTGTCAGAAGGATTAGAACAGACATTGCCTGAGGGATAAGGACGTAGCTGACGATTAGTGGCTTGATTTTCATAGTAGATATTAGCATAGAGATTTTTACCAATTTAGCAGAGGAAATGTGACTTAAAAGAGAGATTGAAACTGGCTGAAGTATAATAAGTTTGAATACAAAATGATACATGCAACAGGGTTTAGTTCTTAACTTAGATATTTGGACTTAGAGCAGATAATGAATAATCATCGTGGTTGAAAACTTTACTTAGATATGGAACTTAATTGGACGTAGATATTGTGGATTAGCAAAGAGAATAAGTAGGTGGCACTGGAACCTAGCAAAATAATATATACATGACATGAATCAGTACTTGACTTTGACATTCAGACTTGGCATACTTATTGGGCATTGAGAAAATTATTGGGACTTAACCTAGGGATTGCTACTTTTCTTGGGGATTGGAATTTATTATAGGGAATTTGGCGTGGCATAGTAATCTTAGCTTAGTAGAGGAGTAACAATTCTTGTTTTTGCTTAAGGATTGGAGCTTAGCCATCCTATTAACAAAGGGATTGTTACTTAGATAGGCCTCAGGATTGGTACTCTGGAATTGGAAAAGGAAAGCGAGGTGTTCCGAGGGATGTCAAGGGAGTAGTAATATGTTAGAGCAAGAGGGTAATCAGATGAGAAACATGGTCTGGGAGTAACAATATTAGCGCTGAGTAGTGTGGAAGAAGAGGAATAGGGGAGGGAAAATGGGAGGGATAGCTAATGCATGGGAGAAAATTGTGATAGGAAATGAAGTAATTATATGGGTGAGAAAGAAAGGAAAAGACAGCTACAAACATTGGATAATTAAGAGAGTGTTAATGAGAGGGAATGGTATTGCAGATAATTTAAACAATGGGAGTGAGATTACCGAGGATGAAAATGAGAAATATATAAAAGTTCACATCCGAGTGCAATGAAAATATGATGGTGACATTTTCTCATTTAGATATAAATGTCTTTTCCTATACATTTCTGAGAACTCAACATAATTAAGTGTATCTATAAACTGTTTAAAATATGAAAATTATATTTTAACATTTGTTAAGGTAATTACTAAACCAAAAATAGTGATTGAAATAATTGTCCAGTCTCCGAATCAAGGCTGGAATTACAAAAACTCATATTATAATAGAGACAACTGCAACTATTTAGATTTCCATTCGAGTCTAAACATTCTAAATTTTCCTTAGTTAGTTTGACTCGTAATTTAGCAATGCTTTAATATGTGTATACCATCTAAAATTTAACAGTTTAGTGTTAATAATGAAGACTATGTGTCTTGTTTTATCAAGTTTCACGATATAGAGAAATGTAACGAGATTTAATTCTTGACAATTAATTACTGAATTATGGTGCAACCATCGGATCTATGGTAGTTCCTCGTTGGTATTGAAAACAACTAAATGCGAATTATTGCTCCCGTTGCTTTTAGAAACAAAAGCATAAGCAGCCTTCAGCATAATGCAACACACACATGTGGTACACCCAGAAGTGAAAGTCCCTGCATAGGGTTTACCCCCTACTCCTACTACCCCAGAAGCTAGGAACGGGGTGGTCCCTGCCCAGTCCCCCTTACTATTCCTACCCCAGGTAGAAGGGGCAGGGCGTGCCTGTCTGTCACCCCTTCCTTCCCCTCCCCACCCATGAAGAGAACAAACTACCCCCGCTTTCCCCCCCCCCTCCCCCCCCACACACACTTACACCCCACCCCATGCCAGACAGGAGGTTGACACACACACACACACACACACCATTATCAATTTCATATGTAATTGTATCGTGTTTACCTTCATTAAATTACCCTCTGACGGTGTTGACGCATTTTGATTGTTTATCTTGGATATAATTAGACGAATAATTATAGCTTAGGAAGGACCAATGTGAAATAATATCCTAATCTGAATTAAATCGTCTAATAATAGCCATAAAACAGAAACGAAGAGTGTCATCGATTCTCAGAGGCTTAATATATGATTTGCTATACATTTTTTATCATGTAGAAATTATACACAAAAAATACAATAGCTAATCGCTTTACATAACAATATGCCATGTTTGCTATTTGGTAGTATTATAAAGCAGTATAATCTAGTACTGCATTATTGTATTTTATGGTGTCTCGGTGTATAATACCTATTGGAAAATATTATCAAGGAAGTGGGTTACTAAATATAGCAAACTGCATAGACCTACAGTATGTATTTGGTGCATAACCCTAAACTGTAAAATCACACATATATATATATATATATATATAGAGAGAGAGAGAGAGTAATTATATACTGTATATAACATTATTATAACAGATATGATATATTACTGTAATAAGCAGAAATAAGCAAATGGTAGACATATCTCACGTCGGATATATACTGTATACTGTATATTGAACAATTAATTAACATCGAGGCAAACATTTGTGGTAAAGCATTTCCCTCATGAGTTATTGGTATATTTAGAGTAGCTGGTGACCGTGTTTAAACGTTGATACTAAATGCGTCTGTATTCATGGTGTTCTAAAGCTGATTTTCCTGTGTCGACTGCTAAACTATCACCTTTCCTCCCCCGAACTACATACTTGCATTGTTTGAGTCTCGTTTAACCCTTATTGCTTTCTGACATTAGGCTGAGATTAGTATGGATCTTCATATAGAACTTTTTACCAACTCTTCTGCTACTACTGGGACACCACAGTTAATACAGTTCAGGTCTGCCAACATTATTCAGGAAAAATCCTATGACCCTAACTATTCAGTTACACTATTAATCTAATTGATTCTGATTAACTTGCACTAAAGATTAACGTTAATAATAGATGTGTGCTAATGTAGAAGCAATACAAATTATAATTACAAAAGTAAATGAAAAATCTGTTGGCATCCCTTAAGAACCGAGACAACATTTTCAGAGAGAGAGAGAGAGAGAGAGAGAGAGAGAGAGAGAGAGAGAGAGAGAGAGAGAGAGAGAGAGAGAGAGAGAGAGAGAGATTCTATAGCAGGAATTAGATAAGCATTTTCTTACCGATTACCTTGTATTTAATATTTGATCAAATATAACTGTCGATTTTAGGTAGGATAGATGGTGAATAGCTATTACTGAACTTTTATTTCGTATTTGCATACGTATGCATTGAGCATCGGCATGCTTCGAAATAACACTCTTGTCTTCAGTTAGAATGTATGCCATACCTGACTCGGACCCTATCAATTTCGTGCAGGACAGATCCCCAATCCATACCAGCCGAGCAGTGAGAGATTGGTTTGCTCGCCACCCTGAGATCATCGTGATTGACTGGCCATCCAAAAGATGTGATTGCAACCCCATAGAAAACCTATGGGGGATAATGGTGAATGAGTGGGGAGTAGAGGAGAAAACTAGACAATCCGTCGAAAGGAAAGCTCGAGAAGTATGGGAGGGATTGAGGCGCACTCCTGATCTATGTAACAAACTAGGGTATACATACATTTGTATTCTGCTGTATGATTATAGATTTTATCATTAAATACTTGGACAATTCAAAAAGAAAAATAATTAATCAAAGGATGTAATACTGTATGTTTATATTGATAATTATGTCAATTATTGATATACTTATACAACTGTAAAAATAAAAGTTTATTTATGTTGATATGTATATCCCTTTATATCCTCTAGATAAATATATATTATACTATAAATAGGTTGAATGAATAGGAAATAATGTTATCTGCATTCCATTTTGTAGCTCAGGAATTGTAGATGGGATTGAATGCTTAAAATGTGTTATCATAATGTCTATTTCAAGAAGAAGAAAAAAAAAAAAAAAAAAAAAAAAAAAATATATATATATATATATATATATATATATATATATATATATATATATATATATATATATATATATATATATATAACAATTCAATAGCACAAACACATATTACCACTAATACACTCATCGTTCCAAATGAAAAGCGATTATGAGAATTATGTATTTAATCATATAGATGACATATGCTCGAAAGAGTTCAGTATAATTAAGACAACACGAGTGCTACGTTAATATCGTATCTGTGAGACTGTTTTGGAAGTGAGTTTTCAATCATTTCACTGTCAGTTGCTACTCGGATATAAAGCTCTCCTGATTATGATATATCTGCGAAAAGATAAGTAGATATCTAGTGTGTTATAAAGTTATGACATACCTCGTTGAAGTCTGTAAAACTGTCTTCATAGCGTAATACATAAATGCACTGAATTTCGGTGGGAGCATCCTACGTTCGAATCCCTGGACTGTCACATGTATTTGTTGATTTCAATATTTGAGTTTAGAAGTAAAGTTGGTTGGTGGAAAAACATATGAAATACCTTTTTGATAGCCCCCCCCCCCCCCCCCCACCCCCCTCCAAAAAAAATAATGACTGCAGTGAACATGGTAATACATTAAAATGGCAATAAATATATATATATATATATATATATATATATATATATATATATATATATATATATATATATATACAGTTTATATGAGAGAGAGAGAGAGAGAGAGAGAGAGAGAGAGAGAGAGAGAGAGAGAGAGTGTTAATATTCTCGAATATGCACCAAAAAGCCTAACACGGATCGAGCATTGCATGAATATACCACTTATAATTAATTAAGCAATCCATACAATATGTTTTTTAGTAAGTTCCAATTTCTCTTCAGAGGTATTCATAAATTACAAGATTACCATTTCAATGTGCAAATCCATTAAATACCAATGCATATTGCGCGGGTGGGTGAATACTATCGATCTATCTATCTATTGCCTGACGCCGTGATCCCCGAAGGGTTGGCCACGGGTGAATGCAATAATTTGTAAAATAACTAGAAGGGGTGATGGTATTGGAAATTTACATTATAAATACAAACATGATAGAATACTAATTACGCATAAATCATAAGTGTTTGTGTGTCAAGCCATGGATAGGTGACAGATAGTGTAAATTATCTTCATTCTGTAAAAGCAGATAATTTATTGCAACATTGTTCTGGCATATATAGAATATATATAGATTACCAATTACTGACATGGTCTCGGCCTCGTTGCAAGGTTACTTTATTCTGTGTTCGTGGACAACAATGGTTGTAATCGGCGGTTTCCTCCTGTGTGGGGTTGGGGTAGGGTGTGAGTGGGGGGCCTGCTTGTTTAATCTCTCCATTATAGGGTAGGGGAAGGAAGTGGTGACGGACTGGCACCATCCCGTCCCTTCTGCCTGGGGTAGGAGTAGTAAGGGGGACTGGGCAGGGACCACCCCGTTCCTACCTTCTGGGGTAGTTGTTGTTGTTGTTACTGTTCCCCAGGCTGCCTGGCCGAACAGCCCCAAGGCTCCAAGCAAGGCCAAGGCCATAACCGAGCGCCCCCACAGAATCCTCCATGCCTACCACAATACAGCCTGGGTGACCGAAGCCACTCCATGGCGGGAAGCTTAGGAGGGTGCGGAAACGCCCAGGAACTAAAGCCCCACCCAGCCCTGTGCCCCTAAGCAATTATGAAGAGAAAGCTGAGGGGCATAGGAAAAATGTGACGCTTTGGCTTCCAATCTGCCAACTTCTAGGTTGGCAGATTAGGAGGTCAATCCACAGAAGAGACGCCGTCACTTGAGATCTAGAAAATATATAAGAACAAGGAACAGTCATAGTAAGCTATGGGTATGGCAGAGATCGCTCAGTGCTCACTCTGATAGACCAGCCCATCACCATATGACTTGAACCCAATCCTCTCAGCATCAGCTAGGAAAGGCCCTAGAAAGCCGCCTTTGGCGGGGGGATAGCTCCCCTATTTCAACCCCTTTCGGGATTGGGCACCCGCCCTCTAGGGTAGTAGGAGTAGGGGGTAAACCCTATGCAGGGACTTTCACTTCTGGGTGTACATACAGACACACACACACACACTCTTATGCAATTTATTATCTTAACTCGAAAATCATCTGCTAACCTAGTAGGCCTACCTAATATTGAACTCGTCAAATAGTACGTATGCAACCTCTTGCTTTGGTCCTTATTATAAGATAATATAAGTTAGAGTTAAGCTACAAATTGTTCCTCTGTACATTTTCAGCCAACGGCTGCAATTATCAATAAACCATTTAGTATTATTATTATTTATATCATTATTATTTATATCATTATTACAAAAGAGAGAGAGAGAGAGAGAGAGAGAAAGAGAAAGAGAGAGAGAGAGAGAGAGAGGTATGCTCGTACTTTGATGTAGGATTGAGTTAATGAAGGAATCCTGTTTGACAGGGATAATAGCAGTGGCTGCCTGAAGGATTAAGACTTAACTGATGTTGAGGGGCTTGACTGTGAGTATTATTAGGATTCGACATAGGGATCTGAACTGAGCATAGGGATTGGGACTTTGCATGGATATCTGGACTGGAGTTTAACATAAAGTTTGGAAATATACCTGGTGATTTTCGATTTTGAAGGTATAATTGATTTTATCTTGGGATTTTAGCTCTGTATATGGATTACGACTTAATTTTCGGTTTCTGTGTAGGAAATTGAAACTTTGCAATAAGATTGCAAATTAGGGATTCGAGCTTCCCACTGCTATTGGAACTAAGCAGAGTCGTAACAATTTAGCACAAAGATTGAAACGTTGGGACCGGGACTTTGAGTGCATTAACAAAAAAGAAAAACAAAAAGAGGGATTGTAACTGCACAGGGCTTGAAACTGTTCAGGGGTTTGTATTTGTCAACGCGATTGACTCCTCTGACTTGAAATTGGGTTTGAAACTTAGCACAAGGATACGGGACTAACCTTATAAATTGAGTTTTCTCATGGGGATAAAGAGGTAGCATAGGGGTTGAGATTTAGCATACGTATTGCAATTCAGGAAATGAAAGTGTGGCAGGAAAACGGGCTGCGGGGTGTTCCGAGCGATGCCAAGGGAGCAGTAGTAGCTTAGAGCAAGAGGGTAATCAGATGAGAGACAGGGGTTGGGAGTAACAATATTAGCGCTGGGTATAGTGGAAGAGGAGGAGTGGGGGAGGGTGGGAGGGATAGCTATTACATGGTAGGACAGTGGAAGTGAGAACAATGGAGGAAAGCTATTTAATGGAAAAGAGTTGTGAGAGTGAAAGAAACTATTATAGTGCAAGGGAGAGGAGGACACTGAGTTATAGCTATTTGAAGTAAATAGAGGAGATAAATAAATATGGGAAGGATAGGTATTATAAGGCAAGACATTTATATATTACACAGGAGATGAATAAGGGAGTCGGTAAGATGGTCTTTATATAGGAGAACATTGGGAGGGAGAGAATGAGAATTATTCTTGTAAAATGTAAGACTATTGTGAGAGTGGACATTTTCAGTATGCGAGCATTGATATATCGTAGAAAACAACAAACGAGAGGGATAGCTGCTATATCGGAAAGTATGAGGACAGGAGGAATATCTATAACCTAGGAGGAAAAATGGACTTAAAGGGATAACTATTGTATGGGATCTTAATGGGAATGAGAAATGGGGATTTGATATAATATTCTGAGCCAGCTAATTTGACAGTTAATTTGCGCCTACTCTTAAAGGCCTGTGTGACCCCCACACAGGCAATTTCCAGTCAAATTCTACGAGCACTTGTCTGGCAGATTGAAAACATAAGTTCCGTACCAAATATACTACCGAACATGATCTACCATCGATCTAGTTTCCGATCCAATGTGGAATAGCCTCAACACATTACTAGCAAAAACTTGCCGGAAATTGCACTCGTGTGACACTACCTTAAAGCCGTTTCTTGTTGTTTTGTCCTGGGGCGGTAATCAGTTGACTGACACTGATTATAATATACTGTACTGCAAATCAGGTGACATATTTTAGGAGAATTTTGTGTACAACAGAGGTAAGATGAATAAGTCTGAAATTATATAATTGCAATATGGCGAATTTTGGACTAAACGTTGTATTAATACAGACATGCATATAGTGATGATAATCTGGATTCTTTGTGTGAGAACAGTATTTTATAAGTGTGAGCGTATTTTTGGTTGGATAGTCAATTATATATAACAATATACTGTAATATTATTAGGGAGTATAACGGGAAAAAATGCAAGCACTATAAGAAATGCAGGCAGGTGAGATAAGTAATGAGCTAGTATGAATGTAATATTTTGAGGAGAACCTGCAGGATTCGGAAAGTTAAACACTTTAAACCTGGTAAATTAACAGTATAGCAATTTTCATATTCTGAATTATTTAAAAGAAAAGGAAAATCAGCAAACAAACAAACTTTGGCCTAAATAATCAAAGATACTTTCAGTTACAGCGAGGTGAGAGGCATAACAAGGATATTTTGTTATTGCCCAGGACGTCATAACTTCTTCATACTGTTTAAAACTAAATGAGCATGCTGTATAAGACCTAATTATGACTTGTTTGTATAAATAGCACTAGCATTACGATTTGGCTATTAGCATACGACGATCAGAGAGAGATAATGTGCCGTAAATGCTTTAAGTATTAAGGCCTAAAGGTAATATAAATGCTGTGGACAATTTATGTCTGACAGCTTGAGTTACTGTGCCATATATATTTTTCCCAAAACATTTATTTTCTAAGTTCATATTTTCACAAAATTAACGGCAGGCATATATATATATATATATATGTACAGTATATACTAGTATATATATATATATGTATATATACAGTATATATATACTGTATATATACGACTATATAATTTGCAATTCAATATAATCTTTGAACGTGCTACCAGAATGTATTACTTACGAACAAACCCAAAAATATATTAGTATATATTTACACCTATTCAGTTCCATTTCGGTGTTGCAAACCGCTTGCAAAAGGAGAGAACATTTGTTCATATTTAAAATCAAAGGGATAAACAGCTGAATTCAGCATTATTATTGCCTTTACGTTCCGCGAGCGCGCGCGCACACACACACACACACACACACACACACACACACACACACACACACACACACACACACACACCACACACAGAAAAATGTTGAATAAGAAAAGTTTCTTACTTTTATAATCAAATGTATAAATAGCATCCAGCATGTTTACCACACATAGGAGAGAGAGAGAGAGAGAGAGAGAGAGAGAGAGAGAGAGAGAGAGAGAGAGAAAGAAAGTTACATATATACACAGACTGCACAGACCTTGCAGCTCCTACTAGGCGAATTTGCTTCTAAGTGGAAGGTAAGGCTAGCAAAGCAGAACGCTCTCTTCCCACCCACCACACCCTCTGACCAAATGTCGGCATGAAATACAGCTGGGACAAAAGGTCCCCAGTAGAATAAGAAAATGTGTACTAAGAAATTTACAGTAAAAACTCGAAATTGGAAAATACTGTGTACTAATGATGCATTTGAACTTATATTACCCTAACCTTCTCGAAATAAATATCTAGATACCTTTCGAAAGCATCGATTGTATTACATTGCACCACTTCCTCCGGGAATTAACTACACTGTAGGTAAACACAACAGGCTTTAAGACATCGAGATTGGCCTCCTGATTTTTAATTTAATTCCGTTTTCTCAAGTTGATGAACTATTATTTAATTATTGATTGTGAACAGTGACCCGTGAGCATTATTTTCTCCGAAGCACTTTAATATCTCGAAACACTCGATTAGCTGACCTCTCAATCTTCTTTTCCTCAGTGAGAACAACTTAACACACACAAATCATTGTTTCTGGTATGGTTTGTATATTAGTGATGGTAGTAACATTTTGGGTCTACGCTGTACTGACTCGAGTCTCTCAATGTTATTGTTGAGATAAGGAGACCAAAATTGTGCACCATATTCAAGATGGGACCTCAATATGCTTTTATCTAACGGTAATATAATGTTCTCATTGTTATAAGTACTGTACAATTCCCTTAAAAAACCCTAATGTTCTATTGGCTTTGTTCGCAGCTGCTTCACATTTCTGAGGATTTTAAGTTTTACGATATTAGTATCCCCTAACCTTTAACTACTGCTGTAGTTTTTAATGGTTGGTCTTTCATCTATTATTCATATATTTAGTTTTTACTACCAATTTGTAAGACCTCACATGTTTCGTCATTGAATGGCATCAACCACTTTTCTGATCATTCAGCTATTTGATTTAAGTCTTATTGTAGATTTGTCTGTCTTCTTCAGTAAATACTGAGTTTCCTATCTTTGTGCTTTCAGCGAATTTTGACATGGTGTTATTTAGTTATATACCAATATAATTTATATAGACATAAAACATAAATACAAAATATATATATCTATACATATATAAATAAAGGCCCCAGGACTGATCCCTGAGGATATAAACAGGCTCCCAGTATGATTCTACTTCATTTATTTCCACGCTCTGCTTTCTCTTTGTTAAACCATTATTTTATCCATGCATAAATATCTCCTTTGATGCCTCTTATCTTGAATTTAGTCAGCAGATTTCCGTGTGGTACTTCATTAAATGCCTTTTGGAAGTCCAAATATATTATATCTAGTGATTTAATCGAGTTATTATGAGTAAATAGTCTGCTATAAAGTTCAATAAGATTCGTTTGGGAAGACTTACTGGATCTCAGCCATGATCAACTTGTTTGATTCTAGATTATCCACTATTTTGTTTCTGAGAGAGAGAGAGAGAGAGAGAGAGAGAGAGAGAGAGAGAGAGAGAGAGAGAGAGAGAGAGAGAGAGAGAGAGAGAGAGTGTGATTGAGTAAAAGTGAGCGAGAGTGAGTTAGAGGAAGGAGATGGAGATGAGCCAAACAAAGACTAGCCCCAAGCCTATTGGATTAATAACTTGTCTAATCACCCCCCCCCCCCCCGACCGTATTCAAACTCCAGCAAGGTAAACAAGTTGCAGCGGTGGCTGTGGTTGTGTTGTCTCTACCTGGGGCATCCAGTCAAAATGGCCACACTCCAAAACAATTACAACCACAATGGCCAGTGCCTCCCAACTTAACCTTAATCTAGCGGCCCTAACTAAACCGAATCTAACCTGACCAGACCTAACCTTACCATAATATAACATAAACTAATATAAGTTAAAGGGAGGCAGACCGTTTGTTTGGTCTATTAATTAATAAGTTAAAGGGAGGCAGACCGTTTGTTTGGTCTATTAATTAATTTGTTCATATATTTGTTTAGTTTCCTCCCTAGACCTCCATCAAGCTTAGAAAAACACCCCCTAGACCCCCCTTCAAAATAAATTTGTACATTTTTCGATAGAAAAATGTCCCGGCCAAAGGCCGGTTCATCTTAAAAATGCAGGCTCGCTAACGCTCGCCAGGAAAAAATTGACACCTAAATGGCAGGAAAGGTCTTAAAATTGACAACGAAATGGAGCGAAAGGTAGTAAAATCGCCAAACTAATGGGCCGAACGTCTTATAATCTCAAAACTAGTGGGGCTAAACATTAGGGAGAAGGGGGTCCAGAAAAACAGTCGGCCTCCCCTTAAAATAACAAATTCTTGGCTAATCAAACCTAATGTACCCTAAGCCGTTTAGGATTGTGGCCGCTTGGTTTGTAGCCATTTAGGAGTGTGGCTTTTTGCACCTGTGTCCTCTATGCGGCGGCTGCGGTACACGGCAATGGTTTATGAGCTACTTACAGCGAGCTTGTTGGGGGAGACGCTATTTGTCTGCAACTTGGGGTTCTCAGTTGTTTATATGCTGTATATAGTTGTTTATATGCTGTATATAGTTGTTTTCCTGGCATATGGTCGGGTTTGCTTCAGGATATCGGTTGTTATTACTTTGTGTTTAGTTGTATATTTCTTATCAACCCCATTTATCGACATATATAAATGAAGCACTTATGGTATTGTTCCAAGTGTTTAATGAACTGGTGTATCCATTGCATTCTAATATTATTATTATTATTATTATTATTTATATTATTATATTATTAGTAGTAGTAGTATTTTATTGATATTATATCTAATGATAATTAATTGTACATAAATCAGTGGTTCTTATCCATCATAGCGTCACTACATTCAGGTGGCAAGGTTCTATTCTATTTCTAACCGATACGTCTTTGTTTTCAAGTTTTTAAGAATCGTTTCGCAGTAGCCAGAATACAAGAAAGCATTGTATTATTGCAAAGAGGGATTTCTTGAGGTCCTCTTAACCCTTTTGAGGGGAGATGTGCGTGTTTATTTGCTTATTGTTTTATATTGTTACTATTTATTAGTTTCCTCCCTAGATTTCCATCAAACTGTAAAAAAAAAAAAAACTAGACCCCCTTATAAGATTCATTTGTACATTTTTCGGTAGAAAAATTTACCGGCCAGAGGCCGGTTACTCTTAAAATTACAGGTTCGCTATCGCTCGCCAGGAAAAAATCGACACCTAAATTGCACGAAAGGTCTTAATATTGACAACAAAATGGGGCGCAAAGTCTTAAAATCGCTCAACTAATGGGGCTAATAACAAAGGAGAAGGGGGCCAGAAAACCCCCCAGCCCATCCCCGCTTAAATACAATAGACTGTTCACGATTTTACTGCACTTCCAAATATTCACTTGGTAAAAGAAGGTTATAGTGGATTCATTACAGGTAGGCCAGAATTCCTGACCCCTAACCCCTGTAACTTGAAATGGGTTGGAGCTGTACATTGCCACACCTATGCCCTGGCTGACTCTTCCCAAATGGCGAAAATGTGAGCTCGCCTACTCTCGCCATGTTTAAGTTATAGGAGGTTAATGTTGAAATGTTTTGACCAACCTACAATGGATGGACTATAGTTGAGGTGTGTTTGATCCTTTGATTTATGGAGATCATTACTAAGCTTAACAAAATCATACGTTGGAAACAACACAAATTACCAGCATCAGATTGAAAGGGTTAAATCACCTGACTATCAATGGTCTTGCCTAAGCTTAGTAAAGTTGTGTAAGGTTAGCCAGCAGAAAGTAACGTTGACGTGTTGTAACGAACGGGTTAATATATATTAGTTGTATGTTTGTTTGTTTTTTGTTTTTTTATGAAGGACACAACAATCAATACGGCCAAATTCAAGGCACGGGAGAGTCAAAATGTCTGGATAAACGGAGAATGAAACAATTTAAGTCATAGGATGAGGGAAAGATACATTGAGAGAGAGAATTCCAGAGTTAATTTGTTGATTAGAAGAACGAATAGAACATTTGGTTCACTCTTGATTTCGAGAGTTGAACAGAACAGGTATAGTATGGAGCTGAAAGGCGGGTGCCACCCACTCTCCATAAGGGAGGAGGTATACACTGAGCTCTGAAGAACATTTATTATTGTAATAGCGGTAGAAAAGTGAAAGAGATGCAACATTGCAGCGTCTAGAGAGAAATTGTAGGGAATTAGTAAGAGGAAGTGAATTGATGAGACGAAATGCTTTTTCACTCTAGCCCTTCGAGAAGTGTAGTATGGGTAGAACCTCTCCACACATGCGAACAATCTTCGATAAATAGGCGCACTGTATCCCTGTACAGAGATAGACAACTAACACTACAGGCTCGCTATCGGTCGCCAGGAAAAAATCAACACCTAAATGGCACGAAAGGTCTTAACATTGACGAAGAAATCGGGCGAAAGGTCTTTAAATCGACACATTAACGGCACAAAAATCTTAAAACCTCAAAACTAATATGCTTAACATGAAGGAGAAGGGGGTCCAGAAAAAGCGAGTAGTACCCCCTTAAGCTAACTTGAATGTCATCATCTACAATATAGTAACATAGACATACATTCAGAATAATAATTATACACGAATATGAGCGCAGTAGATAATAACATTCTGGTGGACAAAATACCGTACAAGTGAACAAAAGCGATAACCTGAGATCAAACAATCATGTGGTCAAAGTTTGCATTGTTCATAATAAGATGCGCGAGTGTCCTGTCTGGAGCGGTGCAAGTCCCCTGTTCGAACCACAAAGGCTATGCAGCATCTATTATTATTATTATTATTATTGTATATATATATATATATATATATATATATATATATATATATATATATATATACTGTACTATATATATATTGCAAAATTAAGATCATGTGAACTGTTTAATTATTTGACTTGTTTCACATATATGAATTGTTATCGTATCATAAGTTATTACTCTTGCAAAGTGAAAACATAATTTATAGAATCATATTTACGCGGCAGATACTGAACTGAGATACAAAATATATAAATAGATAATATTTATACAAATGTTGTTATGTGTCAGGGAGTGTGTCCCCTGCCAGTGACAGTAGTGTTTGTAGAATACGGACATTGATATAATTGTGTGCCATTACGAAAGTGAATAACGGCAAGTAACACCAACGTGATGATGAAATACGTCTTTATTAGTTAATCATGACAGTTCCAACATACCTCATGTCATCATCAGACCTAACAGAATGATCACATTCAATTAGAAGGAATTAACTTTATTGACAAGATTAAAATTGTAAGTAATTAAGGAAAGCATACAAATGTAATATACAATTTAAATCAAAACCACTATAACAAAATACATAGCTATTCCGAATCCCTTATCTTAAATAATCCATAACTAACATGTACAGGTAATACGATTATAGTGATATATATGGTATTATACTGCAAAGCTTACCAGTTAAAGACACAAGAGGTTGGTAGGGGTGTCGTGTGTACCTAAAGAAGGTTTCTAGATTATTGTGAGCAGGGACTCTGCAATAAGGCGGATTGACTCGTCAGAACGGGGGAACAAAATTGTTAAGTCATTTTTATTTATTGGGCAACGTGTCGTTTCACAATTGTCTCGTATTGCCAAGATTGATGGTTATCAGACAAGGAAACCTGTTCTAGCTGATAAACCCTGGTTCTCCGCAATCTTCGTGTTCAATTGGCGCTTTGATTGGCCACTACACAGGCTGTCCCTAAATAAATGTGCCAAACTTCAGGATATGATTATACATATGATTCTAAGCATAAAATGTTCTATAACACACTATAAATATCAACTGTTTAAAAGGTATTGAAGGTTTTGAATAGTGTCCTCCCCCGCATTGCTGTAATGGATTCTTCCCAGTCAAATAGTTTCCGCCATTTCCAGAGTGAGCTAATATGTCTGTAACTATTTTGCAATTTACATAATTATATTATCTTGATAACAACACGGACAAAAGTTTTGCAGTAAAACAAGGGCATGGTAAGCTCTAGGACAGCTGGGCCAGCCTTATGGGGATATACCATTTTCAACCGGCAAAATATATCTAACAAGTAAAATTTGGAATATTGCTTATAGAACATTTTATGCTTAGAATAATTTTCCTAACCTAATCCTAAAGTTTAGTATGTCTATTTCGGGACACCCTGTATACTATATCCTACTGTATAATATATCCACGGTACGTGCCGTGGTAAATATAAACGTTATCACACACTAACATAATATGCCATAATTTAAGTTTGATATATGGGAAAATATGAAATATACAATTTTGAAAACACCACTGTTCTGGACGGATGTATCTAATTCAAGTAAGTGTTTTCAACTGAAGAGAAAATCAGAAGTTTATCGAAAAAACGTTCGAAATAAAAAGTGAATAAACTATTACAGTCCGTAATTTGTCTTATACTTATAATTTGTCATCTAAGTTAATTTATATTGCAACTATAAAAATACTAGTAGCTGCTAGAATCATCCCTTCGTTTAACGGTGTATTATAAAAGTCAGTGTATGTCATGGCTGTGAAGATATCGTGTTAAAACAAAATATCCATATCACAGTTCATGCAGCATACTGTTAGCTATAAAAGGCAGCGTTGCCAACTTCTACCTGGTGGTGAACTTAAATCTCCACCACCATATATATATATATATATATATATATATATATCAATGGTTGTTGAAGGTATAGATACGTTCTTTGTTAATGTAAAAACAAATTGTCATCGTGTCATCTGACATCATTCGTCTTTAAATATTCTTACTTTCTCTCCTGATTCAGCCTCGGTAAATATTTTCGTTGTCTCACAAAAATCTCGGGCGACACCTTCATATTTACTAATGAGAGAGAGAGAGAGAGAGAGAGAGAGAGAGAGAGAGAGAGAGAGAGAGAGAGAGAGAGAGAGAGAGAGAGAGAGACGGGGTGGGTTGGGAGGGAGGGACACTGAAAGGTAAGTATCAATATCATACTGTTTTCTCAATAACAGTGCAGTATATCTCTCATCCTGCTATATACAGGATGCTTCATGACAACGTGTAGGTCTTATCTTAAGCTACTTACAAACAAATGTTTTTTTATATAAAAAAACAAATTTATATTGGCCTACAGTATATATAAATACATATATATATATACACAAATATATATACACAAATAATGTATAATATTCCCCACCCCTCAAGAAGACCAGGAAACCATAGAAATTTCTTATTTGTCGCTTATATATAATATAGACTGTGTTAATAAACACATTTGTCGCTTATATATAATATAGACTGTGTTAATAAACACATTTGTCGCTTATATATAATATAGACTGTGTTAATAAACACATTTGTCGCTTATATATAATATAGACTGTGTTAATAAACACATTCAGCACGCTAAAACCGTATTACAAAAATAATAATAATAACAAAATATATATACAGTATATTATCATATAATTATATTCTTGCTAACCAGAGACACTAGCTATCTCGATTTGGATTTTATATATATTTATAATCCTAATGAAGAAAATGAACATTAATTACAAAAGTTAAATTAGGAAGTATGGATGAGAAGGATGGGGAGCGCAAGATAGGTAAAGAAAATGGAATGGAAGTAAGTTGGAAGGAAGAATATTTTGTTTATGGTAAATTTGTATTGTTATGTATAATTTTGCTGAATGAATATACGATATTTTGTTCATTCTATTATGTATGTGTCAATTGTAACATACTGTTGTTGTGATACTTATAGAAGGCAAAATTTAAATGAGATGAACAAAATATTCATCACTCTCTCTCTCTCTCTCTCTCTCTCCGACTAATGGAGAGGGCAAATGAGACTGGAGAGTTGTTATAAGGTTAATTAGGTTTACGTAGAGGGGGATTTGGGTGGTAATGAAGAGAGAGAGGGAGAATGAATGTGAAGAAGGAGGTGGTGATGGTAAAGTTGGTCCCCGTTGTTTCTTGGGAGAATGCGTTGTTTTCTATAAAGTTGATAATAGTTCTGTTGATAATACATAAGAGGATTTGTACTTTTGTGGTTACTATTGTTAGTTTTAGTGTTATAAATATTAGTGTTCTGTCGTAGTTTACATTATTGCTATTATTATTATTTATATTATTATATTATTAGTATTATATTTATTATTATAATCATTATTTTTATAATTATTATAATGTGAATGACCGTATAGTTGATCACTCCAAATCAAGTGACGTGTATACATAAGGTGTCGTCATCTAGTGTGGCATAAAGGAAGCAACCTACACCTTGAAGCTCCACTGAGACCATCTAGTGCGACACATTTGAAGCACCCAACATCTTTAAGCTTCAATCAAGAATCTCGGGGCCTCGCAAGAGTTACAGGTTACTGAACAGCCTACAGTCCCGAGCTTGAGAGATGACAGAGAAAGGATAAAGAGTGTAGGAGTAAACAGGGAAGTTGCTCCAGATAGCTGATTTTTTGCGAGAAAAAGATCACGTTTGTTGGAGGAACAGGTGGTGTTCGACGGAGGGAAAATTAGATGAAAGGCTGTAAATATTGGAGAAGTTGCTGGTCTGGGTGTCTGACCATGATTCAGAGCATATTAATGGGTTGTCAGTCGTATGTCGAGTGATTCTGGGGGTATTTGCCCCCATCCCCTTGGAGACTCCGAGGCTGGTGGAAGGGTCACCATTATTGTTTTATTGATATGGTTGCATTGGAAAGAAGTGTGGTGTGCTTGTTAGGTATAATTAATTGAATAGGAGGAACAGGTGTTTGTGAGAGCTAGCTGGATTACACTTTATGTAAGTGATTCACATTAAGAACAGTAGGGAAAGCCAGGAAAATAAAATAGGAGTTCCAGCAACTCATCATATGCCTATGTACCCTGGTTGCTGGTCTGCGCGATTGGTACCTATAATCTCCCCACTTGTACCTTTCTTATTATTACCCTCACAAGATCTAACTGGCATTAGGCGTAATTGAAGTATGGCTTTAATTGCTTAATATTCGCAAAATATAACATCTGCATCATCTTAACGGATATGGTACAAACAAATATTTATCCACATGTATCTATGCATTCCAGGTACAAAATTGCTCCCTACTTTCCTGGTTTCAATTCTGATTATCTTCAGATATAAGTGAAAACATACCCTTAGCTAGCATGGCCTAAGTATAGCCGGTTTATTCACTATTTGTTAAATATGGTTCACAGGTATTATTGTATTGAGAAATATGAAATATTATGTTCCCTCCACCAACCGACTTTACTCCTAAACTCAAGTTAATGAAATCAACAAATACATGTGGCAGTCCAGGGATTCGAACCTAGGATGCTCACACCGAAATTCAGTGCATTTATCTATTGCGGCTACGAAGACCGATTGTCTTAATTGGTCTCCACTTTGGGACATAGTTTTGGCCTTACATTTTCAAAACTGAATCGAAACTTGCCCTTATTATTTTGTATCTAACATTTGCATTTCGGATTCTTTTTTTCGGTTAGAGGGTTTATCCTGGGACAGGATATTGTGTCTTAGTTGTGTACACACAACAAACTACCTATCTATCTATCTATATTGCCTGACGCCGTGGTCCCCGAAGGGGTGGCCACGAACGAACCGCCCCCATGCACCTCTGTCCCCAGTCAGTCGACGCCCCTCCTCCCAACCAGCACCGCCTTCATCCATATACTTCCTCACTCCATCCTTCCACCTCTCTTTCGGTTTACCTCTCCCTCTCTGTCCTTCCACCTCGCTCTCGTACACCTGCTTAGTCATTCTCTCGCTTCCCAAACGTTCCAAATGGTCGAACCATCTCAAGTTGTTCCTTTTCACACTTTCCAGCACATCTACCTCCACACCACACCTCCTTCTTACTTCCTCATTCGTCTGTCTATCCCTCCATGTAACTCTGCACGCACTTCTCAAGTAACTCATTTCCATCCCTCTCACTCTTTGTCTGAGTCTCTTCTCAAACGTCCATGCTTCGCTTCCGTAAGTCAGTGTCGGGATTACCACACTGTCATGCAAGGACTTCTTCACTTCCATACTGACCACCCTATTTCTTGTTACTGCTTTTAGTGGGGCAGATAACTGGAATAATCGTTCATTTCTGGAAACAAGCACCAAAATTGGCACACATACTCCTTGGGGATTGCTCTTTTGATAAAACCCGTTAGCCACCTAAAAATTCAATATGGCGGCCATTTTTCAAGATGGCCGCCATTGAATATACAGAAACATTGCATTTCGCAATAAAATTGCAAAGACTTGTCCTATTTGAATGATCTTGGTGTCAAATCATACATTTTTCACTATGTAGAATCCGAATTTGGAACCATGGACTTACTCACTAGCTTCCTTGTACCATAATATCAGTCCCGGAATCATAATTAGGGTAAAAAGTGCCCATATCATAGGCACCATCAGTCCGATATATTATTGAATGTACATGTAGGCAGTAGGCCTATACTTGTTTGTCACTTATTGTCTTGCTGCCTGGATGAGTATACTACAACGCTTCTAAACCTCGCAGCTGCACAGTGCCGTGCAGGTCAGACCAAAGCAGTAGCATTTGCATCGACCGCAGCATTCCGACTTGCATCCACACTTGGTCAGCTGCTGGCAACTCTCTGCAATGGGTGGGAGCTCTGTCCAAAGGATCTGCAACAGATCTCCTTTCTTGGTCCAGCCCCAGTTGGCAGGAGTCTGCGTTTCTGGTTGACGTTGTTGACTAACTCCAGATGCAGCCCGCCTGGTAGGCAGCACGCTTCACATGCTGCTTCAGTGCTGCTCGGGTTGGAGGAATGGCTTCGTACTGCCTCTGCTTCCGAGCAAACATGTCCAACCTCGCATCATCGACACCTTCAGCTGTGCTGGATCTGTCGTACATCATGACCACGAACTTCTCCAAGGTCTCCAGGTCTTCATCATCAACTACCGGTGGGTACTGGCTGAGTTTGCTGAAGACACCGGAAGCCTCATCACAAACATCCCAGGTTTGCCAAGCAGACTTCTTCCCTTTGCCACGGAATGCTGAAACGACATCGCAGCCAGTGAAGGCATGGAAGAAGAGCATCCCTTTGCTCTTTTCTGCAAGAGTGCAACACAAGTCATGTACAGGAACCCACCTCAGGTTCTGTCCTTGGCCAAAGGCAACCCACAACTACTGCAGACCTAGCTCCTGAAGTGCCTGCAGAACACTGACTGCGATGACGACAACATCTGTGTCGCTGGCTTTGACCATGATGACTTTGCTGTCTGCTTCTGTTGCATGCCTGGTATGCACAAAGATCCGCATGTCAGCTTCTTCATGACTGCACGGTGCCACCCCAGCCAGATTGATAGTGCGGTTGCTGACAGCATCTTCTTCCTTGGTCACAATGACCACATTTGACGTGGCCACACGTGCAATCTTATCAGCCAGAAAGTTGAACAGCTCGGCTTTGTTGTCATTTTTTCTCAGGAAGTTTCGCCAGCATGGCCACAAACTGAAGAAGAGTGAGTGGAATGGCCTGCTCGATGCACCCCTCATGGAAGGTTCCGTCAAATGTGGACTTGTGGTCCAGCATATGTCTTCGCAAGATGTTAGCTGCTTTGCCAAGGATAATAGCTTCACTATAATAGTCAGAGGGTTCTGACAAGACAAAGCCCACATCTTTCTGGAAAGCCAGAAGAACATCCCTTCCCTGCTTGTGTACATCCAACTCAGGTATTTCTGACAGCAGTTTTTCCTTCAGTCTTATGGAGTTGACAGCAGGTGCATCAACACCCAGCTGTTCCAGGCGCTGAGCATACAGGTGAACTATGTCTGCAAGTCGGAAGACTGCAGGACCCTCGCCAGATCTGGTGGTCTCCACTAGATATGAGACTAGCTCTGAGAATGCCTGTGGGTGGGCATCCTCTTCGGGTGCATGTTCCTGTTCCAGTCTCTTGGTGGCTCTGAGGTACGTCCTCTCTATTGTACAGGACTGTCAAGCATGCAAAATGGTGTTTGAGCTCCTGTGCAATAGCATCTCCACCGCTGAGTCTTGTAAGAAGTTTTCCGTCATTTAAAGTTTGGGCACATTCATTAAGTCTGTTATTGAGGTTCATCGTCGTAACTTGTCTGAGTTCAGAAGATGGGGCTTCTTTGTCACATATGAAACACGTTTGGCCTTCAAGGCTGGTTCTACGCAGCTTGGTCTGGCATTCTACTGGCTGAGCACTCTCTGCTCTTCTTTTTCTGGCTCTCTCCAGTTTCTTGTTGTTGAACATAAGGCGACAACTTTGGTGATACTGCGCCTTGTTCCTCCTCAGAGTTTCTTCAATGCCACCACCATCATGAAGTCTGGCTGGATCCAGAACAATAGGCATCTCATTAATTGCGTGAAAGAGGGGAATAGTAGTCGCAATCATAGTGTAGCCATCATGTTCTTGTGGTTGTTGTGCACGTGGTGACTTGAGCTCTTCACTCTTCTTCTTCTGGCAAAGACAACACTTGCTCCAGTCAGTCCGGAATTTAGACGGTCCTGGATCTGTATTTGCCATCTTGGTGAATACAGTATGATAATTATCTGTAACACAGATATAATAGATAACAGATAATCACAGTATATAACAGATAATCACAGTATGATGTAACACAGTATGTTATATGGTAACAGATAGAACAGATAATCACAGTATGATAATTATCTGTATTCAGTGAATCAAGGCCGAGGGGTTATCCTTTTACCACCTTGATCACAATCATGCACAATAAGGTATGGGATACGACTAGGTTTGGGAATAAAAATATATGACCTACACCTAGCCCGATCGTTCATCCAGTATCATTTAAGTCCTGTGCGATCTGTACACCATCCAGGTAACTACATGCAAAGCAATGTAAAGCCCCGTTACCCTTGGCTCGGCTCTCCCGCGCTGGCACATCCTGTCAATTCAGGCGCGGCTATCTAACTAAACATCTATGTTAAACTACATGCAATCTACAGTAGCTAACTGATGTGGGCCTTATTAGACAGCATTTGGGACACTAAACTAATTATTTAGCTACACTAAACTAATTATTCAGCTGATACTGAACCCCATGCTGAGTTTCACAGCAGCGGTGCCACCAGTGTGCCCTGGCTGTGCGTTGACATCCGATCTGTTGAGCTACTACTCTACACCTTCCGCTGCAAGCCTCTCAACGTCCCCCCCCCCCCCCCCCCCACCGCATCGTGTCATGTCCAGTTTGGAAGCCTTGTACAGGAAGATGCTACACATACTAAACCTCTAACACTACTACGATATACACTACCATGCATTTTAGCCGAGTCAGACGTAACATGAACCTCTAATTTAGCAGAATATTAGGATTCCGGGACTGATATTATGGTACAAGGAAGCTAGTGAGTAAGTCCATGGTTCCAAATTCGGATTCTACATAGTGAAAAATGTATGATTTGACACTAGGATTATTCAAATAGGACAAGTCTTTACGATTTTATTGCGAAATGCAATATTTCTGTATATTCAATGGCGGCCATCTTGAAAAATGGCCGCCATCTTGAATTTTTAGGTGGCTAACGGGTTTTATCCAAAGAGCAATCCCCAAGGAGTATGTGTGCCAAATTTGGTGCTTGTTTCCGGAAATGAACGATTCTCCTGAAATTTGCAGTTATCTGCTCCACTATATCAGCATTCCTACAACCCTCTTCCCCTGTTGCATCCTCTCCCGCACTTCTTCATCCATAGTCCCATCTTTACTCAACACACTGCCCAGATACTTAAATGAGCCGACAATCTCCATAGCCTGACCGTTCAACTTCACCTCACACTCTGAGGCTTCACCCCTTTCGAAGACCATAACCTTGCTCTTCCCCGCAATTACCTTCAGATTCCGTTGTTCGCACACAAACAACAAACAAAGCCCGAAGTTCCTCCCAACTTTGACGCCTGAAGATTCAAACACACTTTTCCTTCCAGATGTCCACATCCATCACGGTATCTCCACTCCTCCTAGGTGTTTTTGTCTTCAGTGATCCCCTTCTCGAATCCCTAGCATTTATCTTACTCTGTCGACCATTCATCAATTTTCATCTTCATACCACTTTTAAAGAGAATATGTTATATAGTTTGTTGTGTAGCTCTATTTTACTTTGTGGTTATATGAAATCTAAATTATATTTTAATTACACAAGAAGAGTTCGGGTTTTGATTCTTATAACCTTGAATTGAATTGTCCTCTTCTTCCTCTTTTTTATATTTGTATTGTTTGTCATCTTCTCTCTTTCGTATTATTTTTCTTTTCTTCGTTTTATTTCCTTTTTCTATTTCTTTATCATATTTGTATTTATTATATTTTATTGTCTTCTTTCTCTTCTTCTTCATCTTCTTCTTCTTCTTCTTGGGAACTGGCCAATGTGACCCCAATCTTTAAGAAAGGGGATCATAAGTGTCCCAAGAATTATCGACCAATTATTTGGACTTCTATCATAGTAAAACTCTTTAATTAAGGGATACTGTACTCTATTTATTTATTTGTTTTATTTTTCAGATGATCAACTGATGGTAAACTGTTATATTACTGTCTTGGTTACTCAGCTATTATGTAGTTTTTGAAGCGAGATGTGTTGTTACTTAATAGGATGCAGATACATAGTAGATCCATATTCTTCCATAAAGTATTGAGAAATAAGTTGCCAAGGGATTCAATTTACCAACAGCTAAAATATAATAGACTATAGTAGACAAGATAGTTGACTACCTAGAAATCCACAACTTAATTTCAGATTCCCAAAAATGGTTTCAGGCGACACCGATCATGTCTTACCAATGTTCTGAATTTTTGTCCATGTAATGCTAAGTGAGTATGACACAAAATAGAGACAGAGACATCTTTTACTTAGATTTTCAAAACAATGATGATAAAGTGCCTCATTCCAGGCTAATTCCAAAAGTGAGTCCATCATCATCATCACCATTAGTCCACAGTAGGACAAAGGCCTCTCCCAAACGTGTCTACTCTAATCAGTCAGATGTTAGATGGTTTAATCCCACCCCAGCAGATTTTCGGATATCATCCCTCCATCTGGTTCTCTGTCTACCCCTTCGTCTAGTTCCATCTCTAGATTCCCATTCTGTTGCTCTAGTTGTCCATCTGTTATCATCTCTTCTAAATATATGGCCTGCCCAGGACCATTTGCTCTATATTTTGGGGGCTGAGAATATTTTCTACATTTGTGTGTTCTCTTATCCAAGAGGCTCTCTTCTTATCTCTCCAATCTATGCATATTATATTCTCCATTCCTATATGGGCACTCCTAAGTTTACGTTCTAGACACTTTGTTATACTTCAAGTTTCTGATCCAAAACTTAGTACAGGGGGGGACACAATGGTTGTATGCTCTCCGTTTTAGTGAAAGGGGTAGCTTGCTTTTCATTATAGAGCTCTGTTTACCAAATGCATTCCATTCCATGCCTATCCTTCGCCTGGTTTATCTAGAGTGATCTGGGTTGGCCTTTATAAACTAGCTTAGGTATATGTATTCTACGACTGCTTCTATCACTTCATCTTCTATCTTTATTGGTTGTAGTTGCACAAGATGGTTTAACATAATCTTGGTTGTCTTTCTATTCATTTTCAGTCCTACCTTAAGACATTCTCTATTTTAATGTTCCATCATTTGTTGTAACTCTTCCCCTGAGTCGCTGAAAAAAAAAAATATGTCAACAGCGAATCTGAGGTTGCTTATCTTATAGGTATTCTCTGTTAACATGTATTCCCTTATTGTCCCAGCCAAGATCCTAAATATTTCTTCCAAACACGCTATGAATAGTTTTGGTGAAATTGTATCGCCCTGTCTTACCCCTTCTTAATTGGTATTTTCTCACTGTCATTGTTGAGCTTTATTGTTGTTGTTCGAACGCTATATATTTCTTTAAAAATATGCACATAACTCTCTTCTACTCCATGTCTTCGAATCACTCTCATTACAGCAGAAATCTCGACCGAGTCGAATGCCTATTCGTAATATATAAATGCCATCCATTCAATGTGACAATGAGGATCTGATGCCATATGGCATATATTTCCTCATTAATCGATTTGTATATAAATAATGTAAGTCATCAAACGAAAAACATAAAAATTGCATTCCCACAAGGAAAAGAACAAAACATAACATACAAGGAATCCTTATACAGTATATATTCAGTCTCCTGACTAATAGTAATATGTACATACCCATGACAATAAACATTGGGGTGGTCTGGCTGTCCTAGTGCCTACCACACCTTCATCTAACTACAATTACTTTACCCTGTTATTATAAAAATATTATAATTATATAAGTTGAAAAATTATTAGAAACATATTAGTTCACTTTGGGCCAGTTGGAAACTATTGGACATGGAAGAGTCCATTAGCCTACAGTGATTCGGAGGAGTTCACTACATAAAACCTTCAATATATTTGTAACGGTCGAGATTTGGACTTTTTGTTATAGAACATTTTATGCTTAGAATACCTTGTTTTATCATTTCCCAAAATTATTACCTTTCCTCCTGGGACATCTTGTTTATATATAGTATACTGTATATATACTGTATATTCCACCTCCTCCCCCTACCAATGAGAGATAGCACTATAGCACCCGGTCCAAGTAAGGTAATTTCCCCGGAGTCTGTCAGCCTGTGTGACAATATCAATCAAGGGTGTAGGAGAGGAGCCAACAGGAATATATGTAGAGAGCTGGCTGTCTTCAGTATCCTAGGGGAATATACAGACAATGGATGGTGCAAGGTTTCCTTGTACAATGCTAATACAATATTTACACTATCTTACTACAAATTTGACTGTCCTTTATCTGTCTCCTTCTACTAAACTCTTCCCTTTAATCTTCCACTTATTATAGACAAAACCCAATGTATCTTACTGAATTTCCCTTACAATTTATATTTTGCTACTTTCCTCTACTGAATCTTACTGTCTTCTTTTTTCAACCCTGTGAGACAGACCTAGTAAGGTGATTTCCTCGGTGCGTATCAACCAGTGTGACAGGATGAATCAGGGATGCAGGGTGGGCCCACAGGAATATAGAGAGAGTGAGGGGGCTCTCTCCAGTGTCTTGAGAGAATATCCTGAAGGAATAAATAGATATGTTTGTGAATAGTATTCTATAGAAATATATAGAGTATATAGCTGGTTGGATAAGTAATCACAAATATAAATAGATACATTTATACTTGTGCGTTTACTTAATCATTAGCAATCATGTTATAGTAATCAATAACCAGTAGAGCTTGTTACACCGAATGTTTAAGGAGGCGATCAATAATGAGTGTCCCCAAGACATTCTGTTCCGTCTACACTCTACACTAATCTAGGAATGTGTCGAATATTTTAAATGAGCGTAATCAGAATGAGGTGGCTGTGTTGAGTTTGCAGAGGAAATATATGCAAAGCTGGATATTTCGATGATAGTACCAAGTGAAGAATACAAAGCTGGCTGGGTGCGAGACCTTATTACCTCCACCAGTGTAGGTGGAGGCATGTGCTCTCCCAAGTGTCTATCTAGTCTAAAATTGATTTTTATTTTCATCAATGTTAAATCAATCACTTTTAGTTATTATTATTATTATTATTATTATTATTATTATTATTATTATGATTATTATTAGTATCATTATAATTTTAATGTAAGCTACCAAAGCCTCCCAACAGGCTGCAGAAACAACAGTAAAGACTGAATCCACAAAACCCGAAGGTACTGGATAAAAGTAATGTAGAATACACAGAAGGAGAAATTAGTTACTCAAGTATGATGTTAGAATTAATACAAACAAACAATAAGAATATCCAATTATAAAGTTTTTGTTGAATAACAGATCAATTAAATTAAAAATATAATAAGTATTTAATATAAAATCACTGCTGCAAAAGAACATTAAGTCTTAATTTAGAAGTAGTAACATTACCCGACTGCACAATCTCATCAGGTACACGATTCCACAGCTCAATTAAAGATGGAATAAAACACCTCGACAATTGAGTCGCAGAAACATTTACGTCATTACGTCAATAAAATTCAAAGCAGATCTTGTTACACGTGCTGGAGAAAAAGGCTCTGGTAAATCACCATGTAAAGGATGCTGAGCATTATTAAAGACTTTGAATACAAGCTGAGGGCACCAACTTGACGCCAATGACTCAAGTTCAGACTCATCATAGAACAAAATAATTGCATTGGATTAGGAGTTTTGTCAAGCAAATTCAGATGACAGTTGGTACCTGACATCCAAACAGGTGAGCAATATTCAAAATATGGCATAATATATCAATACTATTATTTGATGACAATGGTGTCACAAGCAAATATTTTATAACACTTGCGAAGTAAGCCTATCTTTTGAGCAATTTAAGAAAATATGTAGCGGATATACTGTAGGCCTACTTCTCGAAACTCAATTTAGACACCCAGCAAACACAAACATGTCACATTCATAGTTTGTTCATCAAAAATATGCAAACGAGGATGAGGAGGATCTGATGTACAAGATATGCTAATTGTAATGGAGTGCGTTTTCTAGCATTAAGCTTCATACCCCAAAGTTGACACTATGGGGTAATTTTAGTCAAGTCCCTGTCTAGAGAGGCTATAGGTTCATTTCTGTTTTTGGGTGACAACATTGAAGACTAAAAAGTTGCATAATCAGCATAAGAAATGAGTTTATTTTCAATCTCAGAACCAAAGTCAGCAGTAACAATACTAAAGAACAAAGACCCAAGGACGCTACTTTGGGGGGAACCTGCAACAACAGACGCAAAAACAAAACAACTTCCATCAACGACAACACATTGAGATCCGTTCTTTACAAAATCTTTAAATATACTAGAAAGATTTCCGTCAAAACCAAGGAGCTGAAGTTTATAATGGAGAGCTTTATGGTTGATAAGATCAGAAGCAGAACTAAAATCAATAGCCACAATGCGAGATCCATACCCTTGACCGATTTTGAGCTTCGCATTAATGCTTCACAAAGTTTGAGTATTTTTGTGTAGCAGAAATGAAGATAGCGTCCTGAACACAACATTAAACCACTTAAATATACCAACTGGCATGCGATCACCCGCACACACACCATACACAATTCCCTAATCTATCTTATACGTGTTGGGCAACAGACTGACCTTGACTACAACGAGGGAGGGTAGGTACTACAAGGGAGGGAGGTCATGGGCAAGGAATCAGGTGACCCCCTGAGATCCGCAACTAATCTTGTTGGTCAGGAAACATTTTAATGACAAATTTCGCCAGCATTCAAAGGAAATCGATCCTTTGTTTTCTGACTGAGCGAGCGACTTTAAATACTGGTACATAATACCAAGGTATACACTATTGTGTATCCTGCATGATACTTAGCGCCCTCAGCCACTGAGACCGTACTTTGAACCTCTAAGGAGAGTGTTTATGTTCAAAAGCTTTAGCCGTTTTTTACAGTTCTATAAGTTTATTGTAATACTATTTGAATAAATTATATTAGACTTTGACATTTGACGTGTGTGTGTGTGTGTGTGTGTGTGTGTGTGTGTGTGTGTGTGTGTGTGTGTGTGTGTGTGTGAGAGATAATTACAAGGAGGAGTTACAAGGAATAGTTAGTATCTCAAAGATCCTGTGGTCCATTCCGAGGAGATACTCGAGGTGGAAGGAGAGAGAATGTTTAGTGCACTACACTCTTTATACAGTGTGCAAAATACTATCTACTCTCTTCTTGAACTGCTCTACTGAAGAACTATTTACAACTTCGGGGGGAAGTTTGTTACAAGTAGAACAGATCATATATTTGAAAAAGTTTCCACAAATACTAGTGCTGAACCTTTTCAATTATAATTTCCAGCCATGGTTGCGTGTTGTATTCATATTGAGGCTAAATATTTTGGTATAATCCACATTGTCAAACCCATTAAGTATCTTAAGAACTTCAATGAGCTGACCTTGTAGTCTGTGGGTCTCCAACGGGAAGAGATCAAGAGCTCTCAACCGGTCCTTATAGCTCATTCTTCTAAGCGATGGAATACGTTTTGTAGCCCTAGCTTGTACTCTTTCCAGTTGCTCTATATCTTCCATGAGTGCTGGAGACCAGAATTGAACAGCATACTCCAGGAGAAGCTGTATTGGAGCGTTTTGAAGTGTGAGGACTATTTCCTTATTTCTATACTTAAATTGCCTTTTAATATAACCCAATAATTCCTGAGCTTTCTTCTCTACTCCAATGCACTGCTTGGAAAACTTTAGGTCACTGCTAATCAGAACACCCAAATCCTTTTCCAAGTCAGTCACTTCCAGAGGCATTCCCAATAGTGAATAGCCTGAATTGGGGCTTGCTTGGCCGATATGCATCACCTTGCACTTGTCTAAGTTTAGAGGCATCTGCCCTATCTCCGACCAGTCTGTTGAGGTCCATCCTGAGCTGTTCAACCCCTTTGGGGTCTTTCACATTCATTCCAAGCTTTATGTCATCTGCAAACTTGGAGATCATACTCAACAGGCCAATATCGATGTCATTGACATATATGATAAACAGAAGTGGGCCAAGGACAGATCCCTGCGGAACTCCAAAAGTGACTGAAGTCCACTCAGAAGAAACACCATTGATTACCACTCGTTGTTGTCTACCTGTTAGCCAACTTTCTATCCAATTTGTGACCTCTGTATTGATACCTAGCGCACTCACTTTTTACATTAGCCTGCAATGAGGCACTTTGTCGAAAGCTTTTTGAAAATCTAAGTAAAAGATGTCTATAGCTCTACTTTTGTCATACTCACTCAGTATTTCATTGAAAAATTCCAGCAAATTGGTAGGACATGATGGGTGTCGCCTGAATCCATGTTGGGAATCTGTAATTAAATTGTGGGTTTCTAGGTAGTCAAGTATCTTGTCTACTAGTATCCCTTCTAAGAGTTTTACTATGATAGCAGTCAAGCTAATTGGCCGATAATTCTTGGGACACTCGTGATCCCGTTTCTTAAAGATTGGAGTCACATTGGCCAGTTTACAGTCTTCAGGGACTTCTCCATTTTCTAGTGATTTATTGAAGATGTCTGCTAAGAAAGGTGCGATTTCATCTCCACACTTCACGTACAACTCGAGGAAGAAAGCCATCTGGGCCGGATGACTTGAACCTATTTAACTTATCTATTCTTTTTGCTACATCCTCTGGGTACATCTGATTTTGCTAAGAAGTTCGCCCTCATGCACTAATCCTGGACTTAGTATATCACTGGTATTTTCCCTTGTGAATAATGAGGCAAAATAGTCGTTTAGGGATTTAGCTATATCAGTGTCAGAAGTTTGAACTTGGCCTGTTGGATCCTTTAGAGGTCCAATGCTACCTTTGAATGGCTTCCTGCTGTTCACATAGCTGAAGAACTCTCTTTGCTGAGGGCTGCAACCCTTAGTTCTTCATTCTGCTTTGCTTCCTTTATAAGAGATTTCACTCTTCTACACATATTTTTGAAGGAATCTAAATCACTTTGGTCTTCATTTCTGTTGGCCTTTCTGTATGCAATCTTTCTCTTTCTAATTGCTGAAGCTATGTCTCTTGTGAACCATTTTGGTTTGGTTGAGCCTGATTTGATAAGCTTAGTAGGAACGAATGCAGCTTGTCGATCCATAAACTGCTGTTTGAATGAGCACCAAATCGCATTAACATTCTCACCCTCAAGTCTGATCTGGGATAAGCTTCCCCGAAGGCCTTCAAAATTTGGACGACGGAAATCTCGGCGGAGAGAGAGAGAGAGAGAGAGAGAGAGAGAGAGAGAGAGAGAGAGAGAGAGAGAGAGAGAGAGAGAGAGAGAGAGAGAGAGAGAGAGAGAGAGAGAGAGGAGAGAGAGAGAGAGAGAGAGAGAGAGAGAGAGAGAGAGAGAGAGAGAGAGAGAGAGAGAGAGAGAGAGAGAGAGAGAGAGAGAGAGAGAGTAAACATGGAGCATCAAAAGCTTGAGATTATGTGTCTATCTACAAAATGCATGTATCTATACAGTATGTATATTTGTGTGTGTGGCAACTCACGTTAAAAATGAGCACTCCACTTTTTCCCTCTTAATTACGAGCCTGCCATTTGCTTCCTGTGCAAATATTGAGCTGAACTAGCTACAAGTTCTGCAAATACATATTCCATCCGACGTGTAAGCCAGCAGACGGAATGTTAATGTTTATCGGTATACTTCAAATACCCATGTTGATATTGGCTCTGTGTGTGTGTAAAGCGGTAAATTAATTATACTAGTATGTGTGTCAGCATTGGAAAATATATGTGTGATTATGTGTTTGGGTGGAGTATCTGTATGCGTGTATGTGTGCATTTTGGTGAATGAGAATGTGTGTGCGTTTGCTACCAAGCTCTTTTAGCAAATGCAATCTCCTAAGGCAAATTAAATTTATATATCACTGTAAAACATCATGTCAAATTACAGAAAATCTCTGGCTGCCAAACATTTGCTGTAATATTCACAGAGTCCTGTCATTCACTTACAACTTTTCTGTAGACAATATCCAGAAAAACAGAAAATTTTAAAGATTACATTAATATTTATCTGTAAACATAACAGATTTTCTGTATTTGTACTTAAAGGAAGCCTGTAATTTTTACAAAATATTATGTGTTTTTGTGTTCAGTGTTTCCTGCTTATTTTGTCTTCTTTAGGGACCATGCAACAAACGCGTCCCAAGGTACAATTTACTATAGGAAGTCACTGTACACTTTTATTGTAATTACATTATTATTTTTCTAAAGCTATGCATGTAAAGAATACTAATATCCGTCAGTGAATTTGATAAATAGCATAAGGAACAAATATTTGTTAATGTGCACTTAATCACGAGATCTTATTACTACTGTAAATAGTTCGTGCAGTAACCTCATATATATATATATATATATATATATATATATATTTTTTTTTTTTTTTTTTTTTTTTTTTTTTTATTGAAATCATGAAAACAATGTTTATTAAAAAAAAAATTTGCTAGGAGTTAGTAAAAAGCTTGACGGACTGTTTATAAATTCAGAATATATTGCCTTAACACTATGATATTTCCTCATTATGTAGTTGTTATTCCTTGGTTCTTAATCATTTTCTTTTGCTACGAGTTCTTTCATTTGCTTACATTGCTGGTAAGAACAAGAACGGTTATACTATTGTCTCATATTAGTAATATCGCCTTAGACTAACATGGCTGTTTTAATGTTACTTCTAGTGATTTCCTAAGCTGAAGAAAATTCTTTTAGCTTCAAAATATTAGTTTTGCTTTTCATATTATTTGAGTGAGACCTGAATCGAATCTATGAAGCGATCCTGTAACTTAATTTACTCATAATCAAACCTCAATGTTACGTGGTTAAGAAATACATTTATCTAATTATTAAATATATATCTAACTTTTTATGTGTCTTTGATATCCTGATAATAATAATATAATACTATTAACGTAAGACAAGAACCAAGAATAATAACTACATTAAATATATATAAAAGGACATGATATAAGAAAACTATCTATTCATTTCAAAAAGGGTAAGAGACAGAAATATTCTTACCTTAATATTTATCTTTCAAGACTTATATATAATTAATAGTCCTTCTTTAGATATAACTTATTCGGTTCATAACCATAGCCTACTAAGCTTCGGTTAAATAATAATTCTATAAATACTACATAACTTTAATTAGTTTCAGTATATTTTCATAATTAAAGAGTATCAGTCAATAAAGGATAGCAAGTCCTAAGATCCAAAAGGAAAGGAAGCAACAACAGGAAATAATTTTATTAGATTTTACTTTCGTTTTGCCTTCAGCTGACTGATGCCTTAATATATATCTCTGTGCTATCTAGTTTCATCAAGTTAACCACTTGAGGATCAAGATACGTAACAATATATACCGGTATATATATATGCCTATAGGCGTATGATAAGGAGTTGCTGGAACTCCTGCTTCATTTGTCTGGCTTCCCTTACTGTTTCTGTTTGTGCCTCACATACACAGAGTGGTCCAGCTGGCTCTCACAAACACCTCGTTCTGCTATCTACTTCACTACACTAAAAAAAAAAAAAAAAAAAAAAAAAAAAAAAAAAAAAAAGTATTCATCTCTACCAGCTGAGACTGGCTCGGTAGTTTGTTCGTCCCCACTTGGGTTTACTCGGTCTGGCTTGAGTGTTTTCGTCCCTACCTGCTTTCAACTCTGGGGGAGGCACTTGTCAAAGGCAGCTCTGCCTTTTGTCTGCTTCATCCACATAGAAAAAAAAAAAAACACAAATAAATATATATATATATATATATATATATATATATATACATACAGTATATGTATATTTCGTTTTTTGTCATTCGTGTAGACTGCTTTAACTCTTTAACATCGGTACCGAAGGCAGAGTGTTGACGTTGGTTCTTATAAACGAGTTCTTATAAAAGTTTAATTCATTGAAGCAGCCGAAACAAAGTTGACGATTACGTTTGCTGGTAAAGTGGTCGTATGGCTGTATTTACGTCAACTATTCATGGTCAACATTATGTTGGTAGCATTTCTGGTATAGTTTGCATTGGTATCGAGTTAATAGAATACAAACTAAAAAGCTACACAAAGCGGGTAAGACGCATATAACACGCATATGCTATTAACATTGTTAGCATGTACAATCGCGGTCATAATATTATGATACATATTGAACCCTCTTAACAGATTAAACGAACCTTCAAAATGTAAATGTCAGGTAAAAATGTATTAAGGAGATTCATGCAACCCGAGATAGCTTCAATAACTTAAAGACCGAGAAGGTACAACGATATGGTATTGATTCTTAAATTGTTGAATAAATCATCTCCATTACAAATAAGTGCCTCATCAGTAGCCGAATTTAAGTACCATTAAATCGCCAATGTAATAGCGATTCTTTAACCAGACGTAAACAAAGTAATTACCTTCTATAATGACCTATCCCAGGCATCCTCCATAAAAAAGTAATCCTGTGAAATGGCTTCCATCATTGTTCCAATTTTCGGCTAGTTAAAACGTGATGGGGAACAAGGCCTTGTATTTGGGTTATCAACACATTTCGCTACCTCTCCAACTCGCTACCAAAAATATTAATATATTTATTTACCTAATCTAACCAACATGAATAAGGTTAAGGTAGATTAAGTAAGGTTAGTTACTTCTTCTAATCTTCACCAGAGACCCAAATATAATAACGAAAGCGATGATATTCGAAGATGGTTCAGGGAGATTGCCATCTTAAAGACTTCGTTTTCATATTGTACATATTCACCATATACTGTATAACACCAAACATTAGGGAAAATAAAAAAAAACAAAAACAAAAACGACTAAATATGTGTACGTTAAAATTTGGAAGTTTATGAGAGGCGAGAATGTATTATATGTTTTAGATTTGGTAGCGAGTTGGGCAGGTAGCGAGACGCCTAGCCTTGTATTATCTCCCAGGATAACTGAGGCTGAGTGGCCATGCATGCGTTATTCCTCCTGGGATGAGGATAAACGGGGGCTCATGTGTACACGTTAGCTGCCGGATTAGGGAGGGGAGGAAAGGAGGTGGAGCAGGAGGAGGAAAGGAGGTGGAGCAGGAGGAAGAAAGGAGGAAAGAAGGAAGAGAAAAGAAAATAGAATAGAAGAATAGGTAGAAGTTAGAACAAAATTGGTTTGGAGATAGGGAGAAGGATTTGTAGAGGGAGGGTTATAAGGAGGAACAAAACAGGTAGGGGTAGAAAGAAGGATTAAGAAACTAGGGGAGAAGGAAGGGAAGAGGAAGGAAGGCAGGATAATAACAAAGATGAAAGTAGCAGAGAAGGACGAGTTTTAAGAAGAATACATGAGAGAAGAAGGATGGGTAGAAGGAAGGGAGGATATGAAACGAGGGGAACTGAAAGGGTAGATGAAAGAAAGAAGAGAAAAATTATTGGTACTATAAGGGCAGGATTAGACAAGAGGAAAGAAAGTTGGGTAATAGGAAGGAAGAAGAAGGGAGGGGAAAGGGAAAGAAGAAGAGAGGAGGGGAGCAGGGTGAATAGAACAAGGAAAGAATATAAAAACAAACATACACGAACCCTGCCTCTTCCCATTATTTGAAAGTGATAGGGTTTGTCAAAACCTTGTAATGACGAATCCAGGTGAAATAACAGTGATGTTTGATTGCAAAGAGAGAGAGAGAGAGAGAAAGAGAGACAGGCCCACACTTGACACGACATTGAACTCAGCTCAGCTATTTTCAAAATTATGTATGGTTCAACAAGTCATGGCCTACAAGTGTGTGCCCTACATTATCCACAAGATCATAGCCCTCCCTCAAGTAATGAAGCTGCAATCAAGAAAAATCATCATTGTGTTGACCAGAAAATCAGCTGCACCCCGCCCTACCTGCCCCGGTGCTGGCTCATTGTTTACAAACAACTGCATCAAGAAGTGCACCACCAGCTCGGCTTTCGTCACTATTTTCTTCCTATTTATATGTATTTTCCCATTTCTACCCATCTGGTTTATGTCTATGTATGGGGAAGTTGCTGAGAGAATACAGCTCAGGGTGAAGCAACGCCGACCTATCTCCTTACGTTCTTAACCCCTAACTCCCACCGGATTCTCTCCACTTCCACCACTCTACAGCAGGCAACAGCACCACACCATTACCATGGCAAGAGAATAATGGAAACACATATTTATTGAACGTCCAGAAGGCACTCTGGGATACCGCCCAAGACAGTGGTGCAGTGTGTGACAGAGCTGTGTAGGGTGGTGATGCTTTTCATTGCAGACAACCTGACTGCCTTAATGCATGTCATACTTAATGCCTGAAGGATGAAGAATTTTACATTGCTCTAGTGTAGAAGAAGTCCATCGTCTACAAAAAAAACCCGACCTTGCCACCTACCTAGAGCACCCTGTAGCAGCCACACAAGACTCGGTTGTCAACGAAAATTAGAAATCAGCAAATTTACAGGACCCTCAACCAGCATCTGTAAACAGTTCTCACCAACATACAGAAGAGCATGCATCACTACTTCAACTCACAAAAGAAGAACTTGTTAGGGATATTCTGAAGAAACGAATTGAAGCAAAGGAGTCAAGAGCACTTATAGGCAAGTTAAAAATATGGTTAACACTGCAGCCATCACAAGGGATGCACTTGCTGGATGCCTGGACTTTGTTGATGCCCTCACAGCCATTGTCACCCGCATCCAGGTGAAAAATACTAAATCAACTGCCTGTAGTGAGATTGTTCACAGGATTGACTACCACCCAAGTCAACCAGTAGTGGGATAAAACATAATTGCAACAGCAGAAAAGAACCAGAGGTAGAAATAAAACCACCTCACAGGAAGAAAACAAAACGGGAGGCAGTATGAATTCACTTCAACAAGAAAGAAAACAATCATATTATCAAGGAACCCAGTAAACATGTTCACAAATACCTGAGAAAGGAGATAAACAGCCACCCTTACTTCCAACAAAACAAAACCCTCCTGGTGACAAAAAAAACAAGGGGCAGAAATATCAACAATGACAACATAAAGAACCAAATACAAGCTAGGAAAAGAAAACAGGATGCAGTTTGTAACCTGTGAATAATAGTGCTAAAACGAAATATCAAGGGCCCTAGAATCGGACGGACCCTAACTTGAGTGGTCAATCCTGTAAGTCCTTGACGAAACTGGCACAGAGTGTCGTCAAGGGGGACAGATCCATTTGCGGGTGTTTTGTGTATGGTTACCATCTGGAGGAGTAAGGTGTCTGGTAATAGATAGATAGATAGTAAGAAGAAGGGACACAACAGTGACACCTTCAGGTTCAGAATAAACGGCAACTAATGCAACAGAAAAAGTAATTCTGTGAAGGACTGCCGAAGTCAGATTGCTGATGACAAACTAAAATAACTGTTTTCAGCAAAAATAAAAGAACAAGCGAACCAATCTACAGTTTTTTAGCACTCAGTTCAAACAAACCCACCTCTACTACCAGCACATCTCTACCCCATTCCTGCAAGTGACTCTGGATGGAATACAGTAGCACCACCACCTGTACACCAGTATCCAACTTGTTATCCATACAACACTGCAGCCGCAGGGATTTAAGCAAAATCTCCCTCTATTATCTTCTAATGTTCGTGGCCTGAGAACCAACATAGGAAATATCACCAACAATGCCATTACGAACAGGGCATATATAGTAGTGTGCACAAAAACATTTCTTGATGAGACTGTTGCGAGAGGGGAATGCAAAATTACAGGATATTGTCTCTGGGATTGCAGGGATATACAACAAGGATCTAATAATTCAGAAATAATTGCACATACAGCCACTTGATCTTAATATACCTGTTTCACTGTTCTTCAAACTCTTTGTTGATAGTTCTAACTCTGTATTTCAGTATGTGCACTCTATAGATCTTAGTGGCAAGGCAGACATCCAATCAAGTTTCTGATGGAAAATTTAGACATTATTGTAATGCAACAAGTCTGTTTAAATCAGATCCTGCTGGGAGAATGGAACCAATACCTAATCCAAACAAGCTTCAAGGAATTCCTTGTAGTGCACGAACTGTACAACCATGTGAACTTCTAAACCCATATTTTAGGGTCATCTCTATATCCGGTCATATGTAAAGTCCCTTAGTCCCTGAACTACTCATAACCTGCGAACCTCTAAGCTATGTGGGTTCATCTGATCACAATGCTATTCTCACTCAATTCACACCTGCCAGAAGTTCCAGAACTCTGTGGTTTTAGAATAAAGCAGAATGGGATGGGATGAGAAGAGCAGTAAAATACACTGGTTGGACAACTGTTATCAATGGACAATGAACACAAAACTTGTCTTGCACCAACTTTGCTTGACCTTCAAAATATATTTAGTTTTTCAGCGGCAACATACACCATTGTTATGTTGTATAGTAAAACCTCATGATCAACCTTGGCTTGGCTATCGGTGTCGTCAAAAATATATATATATATATCATCTGAAGCAAATTAAGATAAACACAAAGGAGCCTGCTAAAACTTAAAACCTACAGAGTAATGGGCTGAAAAACACATGGACAACTGACATTCAACCGAATCTAAACCGAGCAGTGTGTTGATGAGAGGTGTGGTAGTGTGGTAATGATTGATGTGTTAATGAGAGGTGTGGTAGTGTGGTAATGATTGATGTGGTAATGAGAGGTGTGGTATTGTGGTAATGATTGATGTGGTAATGAGAGGTGTGGTAATGATTGATGTGGTAATGTGAGGTGTGTTAGTGTGTTAATGATTGATGTGGTAATGAGAGGTGTGGTAGTGTGGTAATGATTGATGTGGTAATGAGAGGTGTGGTAGTGTGGTAATGATTGATGTGGTAATGAGAGGTGTGGTAATGATTGATGTGGTAATGAGAGGTGTGTTAGTGTGGTAATGATTGATGTGGTAATGAGAGGTGTGGTAGTGTGGTAATGATTGATGTGGTAATGAGAGGTGGTAGTGTCGTAATGATTGATGTGGTAATTAGAGGTGTGGTAGTGTGGTAATGATTGATGTGGTAATGAGAGGTGTGGTAATGATTGATGTGGTAATGAGAGGTGTGTTAGTGTGGTAATGACTGATGTAGTAATGAGAGGTGTGGTAATGATTGATGTGGTAATGAGAAGTGTGGCAATGATTGATATGGTAATGAGAGGTGTGTTAGTGTGTTAATGATTGATGTGGTAATGAGAGGTGTGGTGGTGTGGTAATGATTGATGTGGTAATGCGAGTTGTGGTTGTTTGGTAATCAGAGATGTGGTAGTGTGGTAATGACTTATGTGGTAATAAAAGGTGTGATATTCTGGTAATGAGAGATGTGGTAGTGTGGTAATGACTTATGTGGTAATAAAAGGTGTGGTAGTCTGGTAATGAGAGATGTAATACTTTGGAAATGAGAGGTGTGATAGTGCGGTAATGAGTGGTTTTATAGCGAGACCCTAGAGGTGTGGTAGTGTGGTAAGGTGTGTGTGGTAATGAGAGGTGTCAAAATGTGACATGTTAGCGAGGTAATATAGGTGTTGTATGACTTGAGGTGGTAAATTATGTGTGTTTATTTTAAGTTTTTGTCAACTGGGATGGTGTGGAAGCAGGTAGGATATGTGCTGATCAAATACACTCTCTCACTCTCTCTCACACACACACACACACACACACAAACATAACCCCCTCATTAAACACACACACATACATAACCCACTTATCACACACACACACACACACACACACACACACACACACACACACACACACACACACACACATAACCCCCTCATCACACACACATAACCCCCTCATCACACACTAGCATCATAATGAAAGCAAAATCAATCAGTCGTATACATAATTATCACATCACTGAATCAACAGCCAAATTTATGGTTATGCGGGCCAGACTATAATTTCCCATTATCAGTAAAGAAATATTGATGATAGTGACTGTAATGATGATGACAAGTTGAGTCATTGCTGGATGAGTGGAATGGGATTGACAACAGAGATGTATTTTTGAGTGAAATCATGTTATTATCCATTTGTTTTAATCGAGGGTTTTGAATCTGGTGTTATTTTTCGCTCTCCCACGCAAATTTGTATTTGTGTTTGATTTAGCAATACTCGAATAGTGAAAGGATTTATTATTTTATGTTTATTTATATATTACATTTTATTTATTTTTACCAATGCTGACCAACTCCCGCTTGTGTTCATGAATCCCTCGATATTCACATTTGTACTCAGTTTCAATGTAATGCAAATTTCTGTTTATTTTGTATTCATATGTTGTTCAGAGGAAATACATATTTTTATATTTGCTTTAATAGTTGATTTTAACAATCCAACATATTGTTCCTTCCCCCCCCCCCCCCCCCTCTTCATTTGGGGTTTCCTTTCAAATGGTGTGCTATTAGTATCACATTTTTGTTTACTCAGTATATTCAAAGAATAAACAAAACGAAACACCTATGCCCGGGTAATTCTTCAGTGAGTATTTTTTTCTAGCTAGGAACGAAAATTATGGAAATAGTGAGATTCATATTAAGTGGATGAAGTCGATAGCGGTAAGTTTGGACCCCCCCCCCCCATATACTGTATGTATATATATATATATATATATATATATATATATATATATATATATATATATATAGTATTAGTAATATTATATTTATCATTATTATCAGTTGTGTCAAAAGCCATAACAAAGTTAACCTTGAACTTGTGGCCTCAAACATATTGCACAGTCGTGGACAGGAATATCCGTGCAGGAACAATTGATACAGCGACGATAATTTTTAAACAGAACTAAATGAACCACGAACAATTAATACTGGGTATCCCTAGTCAATGCTTACTTTTATTTTATACACATTTGCATAAGGATATAATTATTTATTGATGAAGGTTTCCCTAAGCATTCCTTTACTATACGGCTACTTGTTCGTACGTAGTGATAGATTGAGCTGACTCCTTTGATTCTCTAGGTAGAGTAAAAATTAATAGTTCGCCACAACTTTTTGCGTACGCTGGTTAATTTCAAATTAGTATTACTTTCCCAGGACTGATGATTCACGTAAAATAGTCGAATTAATGTCTGCTTCTCTAGATATCAAATTATTTAGCATCAATGTTTCGGCGAACTGTTCATTTTGACTGTACTTTTTAAATTGTCCTTTCACATCTGCGTGGAGGGTGGGAACAGTGCGTATTATGCATGGACATCAGGGGTTCAGTAGACCAGTGTTACATTTTCAAAATGAATGCTAGCACTCGATCAGCGTGATTGAACTGATACAGACAACACTCACAACCATAACCAGCTGAAGATACAATTAAAATAATAAGCTTTATCCAGGGATCTTCTGTGGGACTTTGAGAGAGTCAGTCTCGGATTCGAATACGAAGATTATAAGTATGTATTATATGTGCATTATTTCCACATTCTATATAACATAACAGGAATACCTGACACTATCCTGTTTCACACATCACCATGTAGTGTACGTACATAAAGCTTTATACACTCTCTCTGCCACGGTCTCTCTCATTCTCCACCATCTTCTCTTCTTCCTCATTCTCAGCATCTTTGCTTCCTCCCCCTTTTCTGCCTCTTAACATTAACTAACACTGGCTCTGCCTCTCCTCCTTTTCTGTACTCCTTTTCAATCTTGTCGCCTTATGTTTCCTCCTCTGTCTTCTTGTCCTGTACTTCTTAACATTATTCTACATGTTCTATCTCTCATGCATGTAGAATCATGGTCTCTCCCATTTTTCACCACCTCCTCTTCCTCCTCTCTACCACCTCCGCCGCACCCCTCCTCCTTCACCCCAACTTTAGATGAGGCATCACCCTCCTTTCTAATTATGTCTTGCCATGCGTAACCCCCCCCCCCCCCAAGTCATCCGCCCCACCCTACCCCCATCCCTCTCTTCTCCCATTTGCTAACAGGCAACTGATTACTGACGGCTGGATAAGGGTAGGAAGGATGGTGGCCTTGACAGGCTAGAAGGAGAGAATCATGGGATGGACGGTAGTTAACACACACACGTAAACGCAAACACACACACACACACATAGTATTGATACGTTATTTGTATTTTGTACGTGCATTATTTATACCTATATTGCCCACTTCACTTTTTTATATATTTATTTCTCTTTTCGGTTATCTCTCCATAATTATCTCTGGCATATTTACTCTTTACTCATAAATTCGTGTGTTTCTCTGTATCTAATCATCAAATTTAATCTACATTTTACACAGTTTATTATTTTCCTTCTTTGTTGTATTTTTTTCTTTGACATTGTGTTCGTTCTATTTTTCTTTCTTTATTACTCTTAAACAAAATCTTATCACATTTCCACTAGTACACCTCTCCGATCTACTCTATTTTAACAATAGGCAGTACAATATAATATTACTTATGTTGAAAACGTGTAGTAGTGTTATATCTTCTCAATTGCACTTCATTATGATCAATTCCGGTATTGAATTTGTCCCTATATTTCATTGACAAATATATTTATGCTTTATCTGCCATGGCATTTCGTCATATATTTCGTCTTGCACGTTATATTGTTCATCCTTTTTTGCTTATATCATATGATATTCAACAGTCTCTGTTAGTCTACATCTCTTTGTAATATTTATATATCTTCATCATTTGTATACCTTTACTCGACTCATCTTGTAAGTTGTTTTGTTTCCATTTACATATTACTTGAGCCGTGTAGCATTCTATACTGTATAATACTCTTTCCCCTCACTTTCTGCTGTCCAATATCTAACTTTTTTTTATTTCTACTAATTTCCCAATTCCATTTCCATTACCTATCGCAATCGTCCCTGCTGTCCCTTATTCCTATGTTTACTCAATGTTTTTCTTCCATTGTTATATATGCCTGCTTTTAGCTTTTAAGTTTCATTATATTAAGTTAGATATTTATATATTTACCTAATATGTCCATATCCTTATAGTCTCAATTTATCTCTACCAGTTGTCTCTGTTGTGACAGCGCTTATTTACCTTTACCTCTCTTTTCGTGTGTTTGCATCTCTCTTCCTATTTCTTCTTTATTATTTACCTATCTCTTATGTTTCTAAATATTATTTCGAGTGTATTTTTATATATTAATTTGTCTTTCTATAATGTCGTTTCCTGTTTCGTAATTGTTCCTTTCCCTATTCTTATTTGATAATTTTTCAGTCCTTATTTGTTCCTCTCCCCTTGTTGTCCTCTTTAGTATATTCCTTTCTCCTCTCGTGCGCTCACCTCTCTCTCTCTCTCTCTCTCTCTCTCTCTCTCTCTCTCTCTCTCTCTCTCTCTCTCTCTCTCTCTCTTCTGAATAGTAGTTATTGTTTTTGCTTCTCATCATATTCTCAAGCACAAATTTACCTATTACCCTACTATTTATCATATGCCTCATTCAATTATTTGTTTTATACATTTTGTTTTATTATGTGTCTTTCACGTCATCTCTTCAAATCCTTTCATTACTCATCTATTCTCTTGCGCGTGCATTTGATTTTACTTTTTTAATTATATATATTGTTTCAACCTTCCACTTTCTTATTTCCATTTCCTTCTCTTTCCCGGTGTGTTTTTCCTTCCCTATCTTCTCCTTCTCTTCTCTATTGTTCTCTCGTTATCGGCCGCTTGTCATTCCCCTCTCCGCCCCTGTTGCCCGTCCCCTTCCCTCTAATCCTAACCATTTACCCTCTATTGCGCTCGCCTCTGAACCATTTTCACCTTCCCCTTTGCTGGCTACCGAGATTGTTTTTGGTAACCCGTTTCAGACCAACTGTACAGTCCAGAGCATAAATGAATATACATTAATTTGCATCAATGTCCAACGTAAACGAGACAATGCAATGCCCATATGCTTCAGAACGTGGCCTAAAATATTACAAAATTCGAAAAGGTGTGATCATATAATTATATGCTCAATACTGTACATGACTCCAGATATTATGTTTGTAGAAGGGTTGATTGATACATAAACGAACAATGAAAAATACATCGTGATTCTTCTGAAATGTTATCATAGGTCACCAATATTTCTGAGGTTCCATCTTGCGAATGTCTTACTGTTTCTTCGAAGTATAAAACAAAAAATAAAATAAATAAATTACAGCCATAGTATACTGTATAAGGCAACACCGATAACGTATCCTAATCGCGTGCCCCTAGGAGGCGGGCAGGGTGATGTCGTGGCAATGTTGCTTCCATTGCTGCTCCTTTTTTGACTTGCAGCTTGGTGGGGTAGGTCCACGATGAAGACGCCGCCACACCAGACATCGAAACAATACCTAGCACTCATTATCATACACAAATATTGTCTTAACTCCTCTCTTGCCCATCCCAAGCCAGCCAGCGGAAACATATTCATACTAAAATCATCCACTGATCTATCTAGTCACTTGAAGACAAACCCTCCATCCCTCAGAAACCCTCCTTTCCCGTGAAGACAGAGTCCACCTGGCTAGGCTGCGATGTGGACAACATCTAGACCTTCTGAGTTATCAGAAGAGGCTGGATGACTCCGTCCAGGATACCTGTCCGGGCTGCAACACAAAACCTCACACTATCAAACACATTATGGAAGACTACATAACACACAACCACTTATGCTAACGACACAAAATACTTTCTTTGAAAACTTTGTGGGAAAACCCGGTCTCGGCCGTGTCCTTCGGGGAGTTCGGGGCTGTTCGGCCAGGCAGCCTAGGGAACGACTACTACTACTACTACGTAGCCTAACCGAACCTAGTATAATTTGCTCCAACTAATTTCATGCATATATAGGCCTATTTACCCATTCAGTACTCTGGGGATGACCATATATTACTGTTGCTTCATGAAGAGCTTCTCCACTATAGTCTTCCCCCCTTAACATCCTCACCAGGAAAGACACAATGTTCAGCTGGGACCCGACCGAACAAGAAACTATGAATAATCTAAACAGAATACTGACCAACAGAATACTGGCCCTCCCCTCCTCCAAAACCCCCAGATGACCGATGGGCTTGCCGCAGAATTCCGCTCCTTTGTCCCCACTCAGGTGGAGGCAGAAGTAGACAGTACTTCACCAATCACGACCCGGTCAGGTAACATTTCCCAGCCACCTGATCGCCTTTGGGCTATAAATACCCTGTGGATTCCCCACCACCATCACTCAACCTCCACTCTTCCTCGAGAACACACCACCTCCTAGTCTACACAACCACAAATTATCTGGATCTCATTGTTAAGGGCACCACCCTGTACACCGCCGCCTTCAGCACGTCAGAGGGCAGCCACCCCTTGACCAGGAACATTACCGACACCAAGATGCTCCTGTCTCTCATCCGTGCCCTCCCCCACAGAGCCCTGTATGCCGTCCCCAGACTCCCCACCACCAGTGGGAGAAGTTCTAGTAAGCTGCTCTCTCACATCCAGATGTTTGACCACCAGCACCATCTACGGCTCCTCCGCCATGACAACAGAAACCTCCAAATGTGGTCTCGAGGGTGGGCCTTGCCCACCAGACCGCTCGAACTTGATAATCAATCCAGATCAGAGAAGTCAAATGTAAAGGCAAGGTCGTTGATTGGGCCAGCTCGGTCCAAGAAGGCAACTACCTGATCTGAAACAGAGCCATATAAATCCCAGATCTGCGACCAGAGTAGCAGAAATCTCGAGCTTCGCTTCCTGCAGCACAGATTAACCCTCTCCTCCCTCGCCCCAGCACAAGCGGAAACCACTCGCGGACAAAAGGGCTTCAGCAGTTAAGTCCGATTTGGTGGATGGCACTCGCGACCTACGAGGTTACTTATTGAATACGAAAGTACTCACAGAGGGCTGACAATTCTAGTTCTGAGAAAGACGAAATATTGACTACCTCTTGCCCGCATCAGCCACTAATAAACCTAACTCTGTTGCTGGAATGCCTGGAGCTGAGAGAGCTACAGCCCTTGTCCACCGAAATCACAACCCAACACAAACAACTTTGAACTACTGAGTTGGGAATAGAACAAGGAGCTTCCACACACCCTCAGAGCTTGGAGGGAGGATTCGCCGACGAACTAACCAGTTCATGAAATAGCATGCATCCCCCCATTCCTAATCCAGCAGCTGTACAGTTCTCCCTTGTTCCTGAAGTGTTAGCTATCCCTTCCCTTGTTCCTAAATTAGCAGCTGTTTTTTGAAGTAGCAGGTATCTCTCCTTTGCTTCCTGAAGTAGCAAATCTTCACCTTGTTCCTGAAGAGGTCTAGAGACTTGTTCCCTGCATCTCAGATTCAAACCCCCCCTTCCTCTTTTAACTGAAGTCTAGAAACTTGCTCTGTGGATCTCAGACTAAAACCTCCTTCCCCATGTAATTGAAGAAGTCGAGAGACTCGCTCCATGCATCTCAGACTAAAAACCCTCTTTTATTTGAAACTGAAGAAATCTAGAGACTCGCTCCAAGCATATCAGACAAGGCTCTCCCTGCGGGACACACCTGACAAGAACAATCCAAGTTGCCCCCAAGCCATGCACCAGACCAAGAACCCTCCCGAGGTTCTATCTATATATATATTGCCTGACGCCGTGATCCTCGAAGGGGTGGCCACGAACAAACCGCCCCCATGCACCTCTATCCTCAGTCAGTTGACGCCCATCCTCCCAACCAGCACTGCCTTCATCCATATACTTCCTTACTCCATCCTTCCACCTCTCTTTCGGTTTACCTCTCCCTCTCTGTCCTTCCACCTCGCTCTCGTACACCTTTTTAGTAATTCTCTCGCATCCCATACGGACCATATGGCCGAACCATCTTAAGGTGTTCCTTTTCACACTTTCTAGCACATCTACCTCCACACCACACCTTTTTACTTCCTCATTCGTCTGTCTATCCCTCCATGTGACTCCGCACGCACTTCTTAAGTAACTCATTTCCACCCTTCTCACTCTGGGTCTGAGTCTCTCCACCAACGTCCATGCTTTGCTTCCGTAAGTCAGTGTCGGGATTACCACACTGTCATGCAAGGACTTCTTCACTTCCATACTGACCACCCTCCAGAGGTTACCTGTCCCATTAATACCCTTGTCCAAGGCGTTTTGTATTCCCAGCCTAACCTACGCCCTAAAAGGCCGATCCTCCACACTACCTAGTCAAGTAGATACATAGCCGATACAGGCTAATCCAAAAGGGGCCATCAAGACAAACTGGACTCGCCCAGGAGCCATGACTACCAAGAAACCAAGACTGTATGTATTTCTGTGAATGGCGCTTGTGTATTGTGTTGTTTATATATGTCTGTTTATGGAGTCTGTATTTCTCTGTCAATAAACCATATACTGTGTGCATTGTTTTTGTTCTTTCCTCCCAGTTAATCACACCTACTAAGTACTCTAATAATATTGACACTTCAGTTATATATTATCTCTTTTATTTTACTCTTCCTCTTTATGCATATACCCCTTCTTTCTCCTCCTGCTCCTCCTCTCTCACTCTCGGCCACTCACTGAACTATAACAATGGGTGGTATTGGAACTAATTGGCAGAGGTTAGTTAGTGGAGAGAGAGAGAGAGAGAGAGAGAGAGAGAGAGAGGGTATAGGGACGATTTATTGGCATACGATGATTTCTATACATGTGTTTTAATTGTTAAGGAGTAAATAAAATTAGTCCAATGTACTGTTATATATATATATATTATATATATATATATATATATATATGTATATATATATATACCGGTATATATATATGTGTATATATACATATATATATATATATATATATATATATATATATATATATATCTGACGAATTATTTTTTAGGATATGTGTCATTATAGTATTTACTATGCAATGACTATTTCTCGAATTTCAAGAAATTACATTTGTCAATGATCAGTGTCTATTATTGTCGTTATCGTGTAATTGATTTAAAATACCATATTGTGTTCAACTGTAGTCTACATAACACTTTATACAGAATCAGATTTGTAACAAATTACCATCTCAAAACTACATCAATATACCATGCAACTTTAGAAAAAGCTGGTTGTAGCTTCACATGTCTCTCTCCCAAGACTGGAACGAGACCTCACGGGCTTCACCATGTTGAACGGTACGTTGAATGTACCCTACAGGCTCTCAGTCTATGCCCGAGAGGGAGTAAGTTGGAATATAGAAGAAAACAAATCCCACTCACTCCCACACCACCACTTCTATCTTTACCAACATTGTCATTCACACCACTACTTACATCCACACCACCACTTACATCAACACTGCCACTCATATCCACACCACTAATCACATCCACACCATCATGAGGCGAAACATTTATTTTTTAATCGAGTGGTGAACTTGTGGAATGGACTACCTAGTAGTGTCATTGAGTGTAGTACTGTTCACATTTTAAAATTCGTCTAGATAAATGTATCGCTCTTAAACCCCTATTAACTGCGTTAACAAATGAATAGCACCACTTTATACCGTAAAATCCTATTCTACTTTCTTCTTCCACATCCTACATTCCTACCCCTGGCCCTCAGTTACATGTACAGTTGCCCACATAAGTTCTGTTCTTCTCCGTGATCTTGTGCATGGACATATAATACTCATGACTGAATTACGGGTATAGTTTCCTATGCGGAGATCAACTCATCTGATTAGTCAACTGATAATTAAAATCAAATATACTCGCCGTTCATTCATACTAATTGTACCGTCATACAGATCACGGTATGGAACAGAACTTATGTGTGCAACTGTACATCCCACCCCAACTTTGTTTGCCCTTTTCTGTATCCCTCCACGACATCCTTTCTCTTCTCCACTTTTATCTCCAGTACACTTGATCGGCATTCACGGATCCTACCCCCCTGCATTACTTAGCCCCTTACCATGATTTGTACACGTATCCCCACATCACTCAATCTCTTACCTTTTCCTCATCCAATCGCCTCCTTATAACAAAAATAACTACCCTTATCTATTTCCTTACTCACAGCCCGCGCGTCCCCCTCCCCTCCTCTTCCAAACCACCCGCCCCACCCCACCCCACCATTCGCCCCACCCTATCCCACCACCTTACTCATAGGTCGCCCGCCAATACACCACCTTATTTACCGGTCACACCGCCCCTCTATTCACCTACTACACCTTTATAATTGATTTACACCCATAACATGCATTCCTATACTCTCCCCTCTACCATTATTCAGGACCACTGCTCAGCCTCCATTCCCATCCCTCCTCTTCCACGCCCCCTCATATAATCCCTCTCGCCCCATTCTCTACACCAATCACTCCCTCTCCCACTCCCACCTATTCCTTATCACTCCCCACACCCATCTTCACTACTCTTTCCACCCACACATTACTCACTTCACCTATTCCCAAAATCCTTCACATCCCACGTCCCCCTCACCCCATTCCCACTTCTCTCCCTGCCCTAGATCCCCTTCCCTCCCGTCCAATGCCCACTCTCCCCTCACCTCCTACTTCGCCTTCACCCCCTACTCCCAAAACCTTTACCCCTCCCTAATATCCCTCCACCCCATACCCAGCCCACGCCCTCACTGAAATATGCTAAGCGTCGCTCCAGAGTCCCCAGGAGAAATCAAGTTCAATAAAGGAAAGCTTGGCTGCTACAATTTTCTTTATTATTTTTCTTGGGCATTTTGTCTTCATAGTCCACATCAAGGTACACAGTCATTATTTATGCCAGGGGAGGATTATCAAATTTTTCGTTAATTATAATTCTTGCCGATTTAATTAGTGTTCATTAGGGCTTCGTTTATTGATTTATTCTGCTGGCAGCTGCTGGCGAGCATCCTGTTTTTAATTTTTGATTTTACATGTTTAGAATATATTTGTCATTATATTTTAGAGGGAAGTCTATCATTTTGTATTCACTATCACAATTAACTTAGTTTTAAAGTTATTTTTTTCTTTCCTACAGGTCATCTTACAGTCATGTAGATATTTATTCAGTTTCACAGTTGTTAATTCACTCCCACAGTTGTTAATTCACTCCCACAGTTGTTGATTCACTCCCACATTTGTTAATTCACTCCCACAATTATTAATTCACTCCTATAGTTGTTAATTCACTCCCACAGTTGTTAATTCACTCCCATAGTTGTTAGTTCACTCCCACAGTTGTTAATTCACTCCCACAGTTGTTAATTAACTCCCACAGTTGTTAATTCACTCCCACAGTTGTTAATTCACTCCCACGGTTGTTAATTCACTCCCAAAGTTGTTAATTCACTCTCACAGTTGTTAATTCACTAGTTGTTCATTCACTCCCACAGTTGTTAATTCACTTCCATAATTATTAATTCACTCCAACAGTTGTTAATTCACTCCCACAGTTGTTAATTCACTCCCACAGTTATTAATTCACTCCCACAGTTATTAATTCACTCCCACAAATGTTAATTCACTCCCACAGTTGGTAATTCACTCCCACAGTTGGTAATTCACTCCCATAGTTGTGAATTCACTCCCACAGTTATTAATTCACTCCAACAGTTGTTAATTCACTCCCACAGTTCTTCATGTACTCCTACATTTCTCCATTCCCTTCAACAGTTCTCCATTCACTCCCACAGCTCTCCATTTGCTCCCATTGTTTTTCATTCACTACCACAGGTCCAACGGGTTTCAATTTAATTTCATAGGACTTCCTTTTCTTCGACAGATCTGATCGTAATTCTTCAATTTTAATTTATATCCATAATTGTCCATTATTGTCCTGTTATTCCATCACTCTAACATCTTTGCATTCTCTTTCACATATTACACTTTGCTCCTGCAATTTTCTATTTACTTCATCAGTTCTTCATTCACCCACACAGTACTTCATTCACTCACACTGTTCTTAGTTCACCAACACTGTACTGCATTCACCCACACTGTACTGCATTCACCAACATTGTACTTCATTCACCCACACTGTACTTCATTCACCCACACTGTTCTTAGTTCACCCACACTGTACTTCATTCACCCACACTGTACTTCATTCACCCACACTGTTCTTAATTGATTCACCCACACTGTACTTCATTCACCCACACTGTACTTCATTCACCCACAGTTCTTCATTCACCCACACTGTTCTTCGTTCACCAACACTGTACTTCATTCACCCACACTGTACTCCATTCACCCACACTGTACTTCATTCACCCACACTGTTCTTCATTCACCCACACTGTTCTTCGTTCACCAACACTGTACTCCATTCACCCACACTGTACTTCATTCACCCTCACTGTTCTTCATTCACCCACACTGTTCTTCATTCACCCACATTGTACTTCATTCACCCACACTGTACTTCATTCACCCACACTGTACTTCATTCACCAACACTGTACTTCATTCACCCACACTGTTCTTCATTCACCCACACTGTACTTCATTCACCCACATTGTACTGCATTCACCAACACTGTACTTCATTCACCAACACTGTACTGCATTCACCAACATTGTACTTCATTCACCCACACTGTTCTTCATTCACCCACACTGTTCTTCATTCACCCACACTGTTCTTCATTCACCCACATTGTACTTCATTCACCCACACTGTTCTTCATTCACCCACACTGTTCTTCATTCACCCACACTGTTCTTCATTCACCCACACTGTACTTCATTCACCCACACAGTTCTTCATTCACCCACACTGTACTTCATTCACCCACACTGTTCTTCATTCACCAACACTGTACTTCATTCACCCACACTGTTCTTCATTCACCCACAATGTTCTTCATTCACCCACACTTCATTCACTCGAGCCCGACGCGCCAACCCGCCAACAGCACTTCGCTCTCGCTGCTCGAAATTTGACCATAACTTGAGTACATAAGAACATAAGAACATAAGAAAATGGGAGTCTGCAGAAAGCCGATTGGCCTACGCAAGGCAGATCCCTACTCCATTAATCATCCCCTTATTTGTTTGCATGAGCTGTAGCTAAGCTCTAGTTTAACTGCCCTGTAGTTGCTTTGCATGTAATGTTGCTGTGTTTTTGACTGATAAACGTTTGTTTATCGAGACTGCGTTTGTTTACATTTGTACCGGTTAGTGACGACTGACTCTCTAAAGTAAACAAACTATTTGCTTGTTTCATATTATAAAGTTATAGCACTTATTGTAGATATTTTAGCCCTCACTGTAGTTAAGTGCTTAGTAAACCACCCAGTAGTTATCTTGCATGACATTGTACTGTAGTTTTGACTGATAAATGTTTGTTTTTAAAAATTCTATTTGTCAAGTTAGTAGAGACGCTGCCAATACCAGCGCCACCTGTGTACGCATAAACAAACCCTCTTCTTGTATTTTATATATCAAAGTCTAGCCAATACTGTACTTGGTTGAACTTTTTATCTTGGTTATCATAAATCACTAAATCGCACACATTAACATTTGTCAAGATAGTTTTAATATTGGGTTAGAATAATTTAGTTACTGTAATACTTTTTGATAGCCTATTTATTAATCGCATTTCAGATACTTGTCACCATATTAATAGTCCTCTCACACTCTTGCCAGGGATATTACTAACTCCATTATTATTATTATTGTGTCGACCACTGTATAAACTAATATACAGGCTTTAGCCTAACTGTGTCATACTGCTAACATAATTTTATTTTTATTTTCAGGCATAAAATTGTGTTCTATTGCTAACATATTCTTTTTGTGATTTACAGGCATTAATTGTTCCATATTGCTAACCAATATTTTTTGTTACAGTACTGTATACTGCTCTCCAGTTTTCTCACTAGGCTAAATTAACCCTCTCCCACCTTTTTTTTTCCAGTAAATTTTGTAACAAATTACTTGTCTATTTGCAATTTTGAGGCTTTAACTGTGTCATACTGCTAACATCAATTTTTGTTTTATTTTCAGGCATAAATTGTGTTCTATCGCTAACATATTTTTTGTGATTTACAGGCATATTAATTTTATCATATTGCTAACAACATTTTGTGTGATTTTCAGGAATTAATTGTATCACATTGCTAACATACATTTTTTGTGATTTTCAGGCTTTAATTGTACCATTTTGCTAACATAAATGTGTGTGATTTTCAGGCATATTGTGATTATATCGTCATGGCGCCGCAACGAACCTGCACGAGTTGTTCCGGTAAATTTGTCCCTACCATGTTTGTTGATACTGATGTCCAAATTTGTAGATTTTGCCAGCTCCGAGAGAAGATTGCGGATGAATTGAATGCAGCTCACCGCAAGATCGATGCCCTGCCTACGAAGCTTGAATCCCTTCAAGAATTTGCCACACTCAACCTAGGAGTGCCCTCGGCCCAAGAAACCAATACGATGTCAACCGCCATTCCAGTGCATACAGTACCAGTACCGGTACCCACACCAGCAGCTTCCTTAGATGTTGCAGAAAATAATAATGACTCTACTCTCACTCTCCCCCAGGACAACTTTCAGTTAGTGAGAAACAATGTGCATCCCAGTACCAGTACCAGAAAGGTCATCCCGACAACATGCCAAAACCGCTTCAAAATTCTTGCTATTGACGAGGAAGAGGGAACGGAAGAAGTTCGGCTTGTGGGCGACTCCATGGTCCGTGGCCAACTAACCAAGTTCTGCACCAGGGCACCCAGGACCAGAAAGCGATTCTGCATCCCAGGTGGCGGCGTGGACGACATTGTTGCGGCTGTGGAAGAGGTTTCCAGGCTCGCCCCCGCAAGCACTACGTATGTCATCCACGTTGGATCTAACGATGTCCAACGGACGCGGTCAGAGGAACTACTTTGCAAGTACCGGCGGCTGATTAGGTCCTTCAAGGAAAAATCTAATAGAATCTTAATTTCAGGAATTGTTCCCCGGATTGATGTAGAAAACCGATTCTACAACATAGCTACCAGTACAAATCGCCGACTAGCCAAACTCTGCAGGGAGGAGGACATCGGCTTTGTCGACACGTGGGATCATTTTTACTATGATAAATCTTTGTTTTCAGGAGATGGTGTACATCTCAATGAAGTAGGAGCTGCACGTCTTGGTCGTCTGCTGAACGATGCAGTCAAGGATTTCCGTTCAAAAAACGGGGTCAACCGGGGGTATCCAGACAGGGTAGTGTAAGTCAAATACGAACTGAAAATTCAGCCAATTCACAATCAGTAACATCCAACTCTAATACTCTTAAGGTGTTTTATGTAAATGCTCGTAGCATACGCAATAAATTTTTAGATCTAGAGGAAATCGTGTTTACAGAACATTATGATATAATCGGCATTACAGAATCTTGGTTAAATACGGAAGACAGAGACTTTTTAGCCGAATATACGCTTCCTGGTTATACAATGTTTGAGAAAAGTCGGATCAATAGAAATGGAGGAGGAGTTCTGTTTTTTATAAAGGAAAGTCTTAATCCCGTCTTAATATCAAAACCTCAAATTGCGAATATAGACATATCTTACGTACTATTAAATAATAAACGAGGAACTAAAATAACACTAGCTTTATTATACAGACCCCCATCTCAATCAGTGCAAACTGGCAGTGAAATTTATGAATAAATTGCAGAAATAACTAACATACAAGATACCGTAATTCTTGGCGATTTCAACTTACCCGTGACTAAATGGGGCGATATTCTTACTTCACACTCTGGACACGACCTCTATGCTAACTTGCAAGAGAGTTCACTTTTTCAATTTGTACAATCTATATGATAGTGCTGTGACAGGGCTTCATTGTACTTGCTCCAAGTTGCCTAATGGCGGCACACTGGCAGTGGGTGTCGCTCCCTCTGGACCCGGCCCTGGCGCCCTGGGCCCAACCTGGACGAAATGGATCCAGAGGGTACAGTACGTAGTGTTTCCCCGGACTGGCACTTTCCGCCCAATAGTATAGGGGCCCGAACCTGGTGGTAGCGCTCCAGGAGGCTGCCCTGTCATTTGGCGAAAAATACCAGGCCAGTCGTAGTGCCGTGTACGCGCACGGGGTGCGTCCCTGTGGCTGGTTCTGGTGGGGCGTACCGAGGCCACTGGATCCTACCCCCTTGTAATCACTTGGGGGATGGTGCTGGGAATGGTCCCGGGGTAGACTGGAGCCGGAGTTCTGGGGGGGGGGGGGGTGATGCCCATCTGCCAGCCAAACCTACCTAACTATGACTAAAATCAAAGAAAATAAACGTAAGTCCGATGAAACAAAACCGCACAGGACAATGACAAATGCCCCCCACAAACTCAGACTTGCTAGTGTGAATGTTGGTAGTTTGAATCTGCGTGCGAATGAAGTGGCTGAGATGTGTGAGAGGAGGCGAGTGGACGTCTGCTGTACCCAGGAAACACTCTGGAAGAGGCATGGGGTACAGTGGATTGTCGGAAGGAGGAAAAGATATAGGATATACTGGATGGGTGTGGAGACTGCTAAAGCGAAAGGAGGAGTGGGTGTTCTGGTGGCTGAAAAGCTGGCGGAAAGTGTGCTTCAGATTACGAGAGTTAGTGAAAGGCTGATTGTTTTGAAGTTGAAAGTTGGTGAAAGAATTCTGAATGTGATATCTGCATATGCCCCACAGGCTGGTTTACAGAAAGAGATAAAAGAGGACTTCTGGAATGACACCGTCAGTGTCATTTCAGGCCTCTCGGAGAACGAAATAACAATCGTGGGGGGGGACCTCAATGGTCATGTGGGAGCATCTGCAGATGGATACGAGGGGGTACATGGAGGAAATGGTTACGGAAGGAGAAATCTAGAAGGCGAATATATATTGGAGTCCTGCGTTGCACTCAACATGGTTGTGTGTAACACAAAGTTCAAGAAAAGAAAGAGCCACCTGATCACATATAACTCTGGGGTCTCCAGTAGCCAGATAGATTACTTCTTGGTTAACAGGAAAGACTGGAAACTAGTTCGAGATGTAAAGGTCATCCCGAGCGAAGAATGTATCCCCCAGCTTATACAGAGATCCTAAGCGCAAGAAGGTTTACATACCCAAAAGGAAAGTGTGGCTGCTGAAGGACAAGGAAGTTAGGGATAGGTTTCATAATGAACTGGAGGAAATGAATAGAAATAAGGAAGCTAGGCCTAACGATGTAAATAGCCAATGGAACTTTCTTAAGCATAGCCTTATCGCTGCCACTGACAAAGTCTGTGGGAAAACAAAGGGTCACCCAAGGAATTAGACCTCTTGGTGGTGGAACGATGAGTTAGAACATGCTGTGAAAGAGAAAAGGAGATGCTTCAAAGAATGGAAGAAAGGAAGCAGCAGGGAGGAATACCAGGCAGCTAAACGAACTGCCAAAAGAGTTATTTACAATGCTAAAAATCGCATTAAGGACCTAGTCCTCGAACAAGTGTGTAACACTGACAATCCCAATGGGATCTTCAACCTAGCTAGGCGAGTTAAAAATGACAGTAGGGATATTATAGGTGAACAGTGTGTTGGAGATGATAATGGGAAGATTGTGTAAGCAGAAAATGAAATCAGAGAAGCATGGAAGGTACACTATGAACGATTGCTAAATGTAGAGTTTGAATGGGATAAGGAACAGCTTTGTATCCAAAAACCAATATCTGGGCCCCCTCCTTTGATAGCACCAGCTGTAGTGAGCGACGCATTCAATAAAATGAAGGACGGTAAAGCTCCAGGTTGCTCCGACATTGTCGCTGAGATGATAAAAGCCTCAGGGGAGATTGGTGTAAACTTAGTCACTGAGTTGATAAACACCATTATTAAAGATGAGAAAATCCCAGAGGATGGGCTCAAAAGTGTAATAGTAAATATATACAAAGGAAAAGGGGATGCTCTAGATAGAGGAAATTATAGGGGCCTGAAAATGCTTGACCAAATCATGAAGGTCTGTGAGAGAGTCCTTGAGGGTTTGATCAGGCAAAGCATCTCTATTGATGATATGCAGTTTGGTTTTATGCCAGGATGTGGTACAACCGATGCTATCTTCATAGTCAGGCAGATACAGGAAAGATACTTACTAAAAGGCAGGGATCTTTACTTTGTGTTTGTGGACCTGGAGAAGGCCTTTGATAGGGTACCTAGAGATGTTGTGCAGTGGGCTATGAGGAAACTCGGTGTGGAAGAGTGGCTGGTGCGTGTGATAATGAAGATGTATGAGGATTCGCGAAGTTCGGTGAGGGTGAAGGGTGTACTGAGTGATGAGTTCGCAGTCCGTGTTGGAGTCCATCAGGGTTCAGTGTTAAGCCCCCTCCTCTTTATTATGGTCTTGGAGGCGCTGTCTAGAGTTTTTAGAGGCGGACTCCCGTTGGAACTGTTTGATGCAGACGATTTAGTCCTAATAGCTGACAGTATGCAGGATGCTGAGGCCAAATTCAGAGAGTGGAGAGAGGGCATGGCGAGCAAGGGTTTAAGAGTCAATATTAACAAAACCAAGGTTATGCATTGTAGATTGAGACGAGGCAATGTGGAAAAGAGCGGTGCATACCCATGTGCAGTGTGTGGAAAGGGAGTGGGCGTTAACTCAATTCAATGTAGCATCTGTCGATGTTGGGTACACCATGGGAGTAAGCGCTGTAGTAGAATAAAGGGGCCCCTGCCGAAGGATAAGTCAGAAATAGAGAAATTTGAGTGTGTAGTGTGCAAAGGCGAGCTTGTGTTAAGTGATGATCCTGTGGCTGTGAATTTTGGAAATGAGTCTTTGGAGCTGGTGAACAAGTTTTGTTACCTAGGAGATACCATCTCTGCCGGTGGTGGGGCCGAGGCTGCCACTGTTGCTAGAATTAGGTGTGGCTGGGGGAAGTTCAGAGAATTGATGCCAATCCTGACCATGAAAAGAATGCCTCTCCCCCTGAAGGGAAAGGTGTATGCCTCATGTGTTAGAAGTGCAATGACGTATGCCTCAGAAACATGGGCCGTTAAAGTAGAGGATGTCAACAGAATGGAGCGTAATGAGATGAGAATGGTGAGATGGATGTGTGGGGCGAGGCTACAGGATAGAATAACAAATGTTGAGCTGAGGAGACGTTTAGGTATAAAGAGTATTAGCGAGGTGATGCGTACAAGTAGACTGGGATGGTATGGACATGTGGAGAGAATGGATGAACAAAATTGGTTGAAAAAATGCAGGTCTGTGATTGTGGAGGGAGCTGCACCAAGGGGTGGACCGAGGAAGACCTGGGATCGGACTATACGCGCCGATCTCAAATCCAAGAACTTGACAAGTGAAGCAGCCCTTAACAGGGTTGCCTGGAACACCGCCATTAGGACAAGAGACTGAAACTGCACTGATGTGTGGAACACTCGGTCTTAAAATGTTATGTATGTATGTAATCTCCGACCCGTGGTAATAATGTGCTTGACCTTGTACTCGCAACAAAAAAGAATTAATAGAGAATTTGAATGTTGGTGATGAATTCAGTAACAGCGACCATCGTACGATAACTTTCACTTAAAAGTTTACTAGTAACAAATCAAATAGCAGCATTGAGAAAGTCCCTAATTTCAAGAAAGCAAATTTTCATAAACTTAAATCAAAGCTTAAAGAAACTGACTGGAGATTTCTGACTAACAATAACGACATAAATACATCTTGGGAGTGTTTCACAACCACTTGCCTTAAGGCAGTGCAAGACTGCATACCATCGAAAATACGGCGTCCAGGCCATAATGATAAGCCCAAATGGTGGAATAAAGATATTTCAGACTGTCTGCTTGCTAAAAAATTTGCTACCACTTTCCTTTTTTCTATTTCCTCTTCCTCCTTTTCCTCCGTCTCCTAATACTCCTCTCCTTGTGCCTTTTACCCTCCCCCCTAGACACCCACGTACACACCTTAAGCACATCAAGTACTGCCGTCCGTCTTCATCTCGGCTTTTACCACCATAGCAGAAAGTGTAAGATGTATATGAACATTACAATAGTGAGCATTAATAATTTACACTCATTTTGATCTTCGAACCTGATGGGCCAAATACTGAAGCATGTGAGGAACAATATTAGTTTTAAATTTTGTTTGTCTTATTTGTGTTCAATACTGATCGACGCATTCAAAAGGAATCTAGACATTCATTTCGAGGAGGTTGAAAAAGAAAAATATCAGTTGTATTTTTGTTTTCCAAATTTGAGTTTTACTATAAATTTCCCCGTAGAAATTGTCTCATTCTACGGGGGGTCTTTTTTCCCATCTGTATTGCATGCATTCACTTGGTCGGAGGGAGTGGTGGGTGAAGAAAGGGCCTTCTGGTTTACTATCCTTAGCTTCTACTTACTAGCAAACTTCTTATAATTAAGTCCGAACTGCCTAGTAGAGGCCGCAAGGTCTGTGCAGTCTATGCAGTCTGTGTATCTATGTAACTTAAAAGGGTGTATCCTTAATGTTGCTCACGACTGGCTCTCCTCGTATTTCACTGACCATCTTGGTGAACAAAGCCTACATCTGTTCTATCCTAAATAACCTAGAGCAGTTAGTTCACCACACAACCATATTCCGGACCGTCCTTGGGATTGGCCCAACATTCTTGACTTTTTTTACTTCCAAATCCTTCTGCTCACACTGAAAATCTACTTCCTCCGTTGTACTCTTCCGATTATAATCTTATCTCTGTTTCCTGTCATGTCTCTCTAGCAGTGCCTTCTGACCCCCCTAGCCGGCGGCGCTTGTAGCATTTTGGCGTTGCCAACTGGGAAGCTCTTCGGTAGTACTTCTTTGATTTTCCATGGAATTACTTTTGCTTCCATGAACGGGGACCTTCAGAGAGTGCCGAGCACATTACTGAAGTAATCTTTTTGGGCAAGGAAGCATACATCCCATTTTCTTTCTCTCAACCTAACTCACGGAAATCTTGGTTTACTCACACTTGTTTTACTGCTGCCGCAATAAGGAGGAAGCATTCATATGGTACCGTTAGTATCAAATTCAAGAATCTCATACTTTAAATGTTTCTGCCTGGAATCAAGCCAAATCTGTTTTTCATCTCACCAAAAACGTTATCATCAATAACAAATGCTCTGAATTTTCCAACTCTTGTTTTTGCCAAGCATTTTGTCATCTAGCCAAATACCTCTCCAACAATTTCACTTCCTTTTCCCTCCCTCCTCTTTTTCCACTCTGACGGTACCACCGTCACCTCTTCCTCTAACAAAGCTGAACAGTTTGCTCAAACTTTCGCTAAAAACTCCACCTTAGATCATTCCGGTGCTACTCGGCCCTCTTCACCCCTCTCTCGCTTACTTATACCTAATATTATAATCTCTTCTACGAATGTACTTTCTGCCCTCTCTGGGCTTAATACTAAGAAGGCATACAGACTGGATAGTATTCCTCCTGTTGTACTAAAAAACTGTTCTTCTATGCTGACTCTCTGCGTAGGCAAACTCCTTCTTCTCTGTTTTTCCTCTAACATCTCTCCTCCTTGCTGGAAGTTTGCTCTCATTCAATCTGTCCCAATCTGACCACTCTCAACTATCCACCTATCGTCCTCTCATTTCCAGCATCTTTAAAGTTTTTGAAGCTATTCTTAATTCATATTTTCTTAAGCATTTGTCTTTCCATAATCTACTTATCACCAAAATGGCTTCCTTGCTTATCTTACTAACTCCTGGTCATCCTCCTTTCGGGACTTCGGTGATACTGTTTCTATTACGATAGACATATCGAAAACCTTTGATAGAGTCTGGCACAAATCTCTAATTTCCAAACTACCATCCTTCGGTTTCTATCCCTCTATCTGTGACTTTGTCTCTAATTTCCTTTCTGACCGGTCCATAGTTGCAGTTGTGGACGGCCATCGCTCACTTTCTCAACCTATCAACTCCGGTGTTCCTCCAGGTTCTGTCCTGTCTCCAGCTCTCTTTCTAATATTCATTTATGATCTCCTCAACTGTACCTCTAGTCCCATCCGCTCATATACTGATGACTCTACCTTACTCTATTCAACTAGTTTTCACAATAACCCAGCATGCAATCACCCCAAAACTTACGCGATGTGGCCATAGGGCACGTATCTTCTGCTCTATTAATATTTTTCCGATTGGGGCAGAGAAAATCTTGTCACTTTCAAAGCCTCCAAGACCCAGTTTCTCCTTCTATCCAACTGTCACATTCTTCCACAAGACTTATCAGTTACCCTTCAACAATACACTAGTCAACCCTTCATTGTCTCTCAATATTCTTGGTTTATCTGTTTCACTTGACCTTTCTTGGAAAGATCATATTACCACCCTTGCTAAAGCAGCTTTCCAGAAGTTAAGTGTGCTCAACCATCTCCGTGGGTTCTTCAACCCGCTCAGCTTCTTGCTCTGTATAGGGGCACAATGCGCCCATGTATCGAGTATTCTTCGCATGTGTGGGGAGGTTCCACCCATACCGCACTTCTCAAAGGAGTAGACTCAAAAGCATTTCACCTCATCAATTCACTTCCTCCTAATCGTTCCCTACAATCTCTTTCTACACGCTGCAATTTTGCATCTCTTTCACTATTCTATCGCTATTACAACAATCAGCGTTCTTCAGATCTCTCTCAGTGCGGTGAGTGCGAGGTTAAAGAAAATGGAGATGCAGTCCCTCTCCTATGCTGTCCAGCTCTCCAACCCAAGAATGAGAAAATAATCTCAGTCTTTCTTCTACTCAACAAGGTAACTCTGGAACTCTCTCCCTCAATCGATCTTTCCTTCATCCTATGACTTAGACTGCTTTAAATCATGTGTCCATGCACTTTGACCCCAACAACCCTTGAATGTGGCTCTCAGTTACTCCTTTGACTTTGGGGGAGACACTTGTTACAGGCAGCCTGTTTTTTGTCTCCTTCATACACATAGACAAACGCATTATTGTTCGTCTCAATCAGGTTGTTCTAGTTTAGTTTCCTGTTTCTGGATTAGGGTACAGTCATGAGCTATAATACGTTTACATAATATATTTGACTCTGTATGGAACCCAAACGAGATAATAAAGTGCTACATTGTATCTCAAATGTTTGATAGCTAGGTTTTAACAAGTTCAAATATTGTAATGGGTGCATAAATGTAATGGTTTGTGAGTGTGCAAAGCTCATATAATTTAACACAGGTCGTTTTCAACAACGATTCACCCACAATAATCTCGTCTAAGAGTAATTTCGCCCACGAAACTTTCGGCTGCAGTTAATTTCGACCACACAATATTTCGCCCATAAGCTATATCACAGACATGTCGGAAAACATTCATGTCTACAGTACGCAAGTCATATCGCCATTACTAATTTTGCCAATATTTTACTGTCATTTTACTGCCCACAAATTCATCACCCAAAAACCTGATTAATTTATGCACAAGCCAATTTTACCACGAGTCACCTTGCATACAAATATGTGTATGTATGATTTTATCACCCACAGAAAATACTGCTACGAAATTTGTCGACCAAACGTTCTGTGCATATATATGTCGGTCACATGTGTATGTGTTTTTTCTCTTGATATCGTACAATGTGTAATATATATTTCTTCTAAAATGTTTCACCTGCAAGCCATTGACTACATTTTGTTTTCGCTCACAAAGTTTCATTTGTTGTTTTGTTATTGCAACTTTCCTTTTTCACATGCTTTGTTCACAAGTTCATGTTCGATGGATCTATGCTAGCCTTCGAAATTCCATCCCTGTGTACAGACATAGAAGAAGGAGGTTGGTCCCGAGTGGTCTGTATGGTTTGGGGAAGGCGAAGTAGGTTTTAATTACGTGCAAGGTTTGTTGAATCGTAATGTCTTCCCTCTCATTGACTCCATTGTCTTTCTCTCTGCATCTCCATTTTCTTTAACCTTCGCGGTCACACCGACATGTTTGTGTCTGTCCTCTGCGTCTCGTTTCTATTAAGCCTTCTTATTCTATTGTTCGTTCACTTATTTCGTCGTCCTTCTCCCTTAGTCCTTCCCCTCCACATATTTTCATCCCCACCCCTTCCCCACCATCTCCTCCTGCCTGACCTCTTTTCCTCTCCACCACCTCCTCTATTCCTTCTGACCCCTTCCTCATCTCTTTCCCATCCTTTCTCCACCACCTTCTTTTCTCCTCTCCACCTCTTCCCCACCACCACCTCCACTCTTCCTCCCCACCTTCTCCGTCCCATCACCTAATCAATCCGCTCTTTTGTCTATCTCTCCTCACACCAACTCTCTCCTTCATTCACTTACTCAATCCTGTGTCCCATCTTCTCTTACCCTCCTCCCAATCCCCCTAAGGAAAACTACACACCTTAAAAGCTTACACTCCCTCCGTCTGTCTTCATCTTGGTTTAGTTGGTGACTGGACAACTCCTCTAGTAGACTAATATTATCTCTCTCTCTCTCTCTCTCTCTCTCTCTCTTTTACGTTGCTGTCATATTCGTATAATATAAACTATCCTTGTCTAGTAGTATTAAGGCCGGACCATTTGGTAGGGACCGCAAGGTCTGTGTGATCTGAGTATCTGTAACTGTTACTCTCTCTCTCTTTCTCCATTATTTTTTCCTCTACATTCCTATTTTTCCTGTCATATTCCCTTCTCCATTTTCCACCTCTCTGCCGGGTGCGGACCAATCTGCCGGATGTGGGCCAATCGGCTCTCTGCAGACCCCCGTTTTCTTATGATAACTTCTGACCATTTTGGTGGGGTCAATCCTCATAGTATTGGTGAGTTGGGCCTATGATTAGGCTTTGTAATTAGGGTTGGGTGTGGAGGGATCTGCCTTGTGTGAGCTAATCGGCTTTCTGCGGACTCCCGTTTTCTTGTGGTATTCCTCTCATATTCCATCAACTTTTACATCCTTAAGCCCTTGAGGATAATTCTAGCTCACATTAGATGATTATATGCAGTTTACGAACTATTTCTAGCAATAAAAGGGGTATCATCTATTCATCTCACTTTTTTTTTTTTTTTTTTTTTTTTTTTAACACTTAACACTTTTTCTCCCATAGATCCTTACTAATCTTACGTGTCGTCTTGTAATAGCCAAAATAGATTGAAATAATTCGTCCTTATATACTACAAGGGTTAGGCACTATTATTTACCTCTGTGTTCATCTGTACTAATATCTATCTATAATTATGATAATAATTTCCATTTGTGCTTAATTCTTTCATCTTGCTCGCTTCTCTTCCTTGTTTTGTTTTCTCTCTCCTTATCTTTTCTGTAGCTGTTTAATCACCATCTTGATATTTATCTTCCTCTCCTTCTTTGTATATTTAGACGTTTGTGTGTTGTTCTTTTCTCTTTCCTCCTCCACCTCGTTGACTCAATTTTGCTCATGTTTCATCGCCTTTCACAGCCTTAAGTGCTTCTAGTACACCTTCGTCCTGCCATCAGCTTTGCTAAAATGATTTTCATTATTTGTTCCGCATAGTATTTCTTTCCCTTTTTAATTTTATCCTAAACTTATTCCAACCTTTCACTCTTCTCCTCTTCATCGTCTTTCTCCTCTTCTTCTTCTTTTTTTTCTATGTGAATGAGGGAAACAAAAGGCATAACTGCCTGCAGCGAGTGCCTCCCCCAGATTTCAAAGAGTGACAGGGCCGAAATCAAGGAACGTTCGAGCTAAAATGCCTGGACACACGGAGTTTGAAGCAATTTAAGTCATAGGAAGAGGGAAAGACTGATTCTGGGAGAGAGTTCCAGAGCTCAGCAGTTGAATAGAAGAAAGTCTGAGAATAGCGTTTCACTCTTGGGTTGGAGAGTTGCACAGAGTAGGGGTGGGATTGTGTTGCAAGGCGGGTACTACGTACCCTATGTAGAGGAGGTAGTATACACTGGGAAAGCTCCGAGGAACACTGATTATTGTAGTGGCGATAGAATAGTGAGAGAGATGCAACATTGCGGCGAAGAGAGAGAGATTGCAGAGAGTTGGTGAGTGGACGGGAGTTAATGATACGAAAGGCTTTCCTTTCTACTTTATCTAGGAGTGCGGTGTGAGAGGATCCTCCCCACACATGTGAACAATACTCAATACAAGGACGCACTGTGCCCCTATACAGAGCAAGTAGCTGCGCAGGGGTAAAGAACCCCTTGAGGTGGTTGAGCACACCCAGCTTCTGGGAGGCTGCCTTAGCGAGACTGGTATCTCTTGTCATTTGTAAATGTATTCGCCATTGCGTTCGTCTTTTCCATATCATCTGATATGTTTTTTTTTTTACACACACACACACACACACACACACACACAGAAACACACAGACACATACACACACCAATATACTGTATATATATATATATATATATATATATACTGTACATACCGGTTCATATATAATCTTACATTCTTTCATTACAGCTCATGTGATTATAGCAACCAACATCCATTCCTAACTAGTTTGTGTTCACATATCTTCTGCCCCTCTTTGTCATCACTCCCAGCACCTTCCCCTATATTACCGTTTTGTTAATTACACATCTTATATATTTCTCTCCAACACCCTTCATCTCGCTCCCTCTTCACATTTGTCTTTCTACAACCATCTTTGTTTCCTCTCCATCTCTTTTTCCACTCCCCATATCCCCTCTTTCACTCACACAATACCATTTGATCTCTCCCACCTTTGTCCTCTCTCCATCCCATCTTGTTTTCCTCTTTTCCCCAACTGTTGGTCTCTGCTATCACCAATTCATCACTTTCATTATCATCTTTTTCCCTCACCAACTTTTCACTTCTTAACCCTTTCAAGCTCCTTATACGCATTTCTGTTTTGTTTTCTGGTAATTATTAGAGGATTTTATTCAGATTAGGAAGGGTATATGGAAGTCAGAGGGTTGATTGAGAGAGTCTTTGCCCTTTTAATACCCACATATCCTTCCTAAGCTGCATAAAATCGTCTAATGATAGCCAAAATATACTGCTAAAACGCGTTAGAGTTTCAAGGGGTTAACTACCTCTACCTCAACCCCTTCGATACCTTGTCTTCTACCTCTTGCCACCTCCCCCCCCCCCCCCCAACCACCACCATCTCTCTCGTTAACTTTACATCGTTCCAACACCAATCCAATCTTTCTAACCCATTAATACATCCTTCCAGTCACCACTCATTCCTCTCCCTCCTTCCGTTTCAGTCTCCCCAATAATGTTGTGCTAAATTACGTCTGTAGTTGACACTGCAGGTTTTATATTCCATCTCAATATCATTCCACCTTCTTCCTTCTCCTCTCATCCTTCACTCCACACATTTTCTTCCCGCTCTCTAATTTTCCTCCCCTGCGTCTCCGTCATCCCCCCCCCCCCCCCCTTATTCCACCTTCTGGCTTACCCCCTCCCCTCCTTCCATTCCTCCCTCCCTCCCCTCACCTCCTTGTCCCCTCACTAGTCTACACAGGTCACGCCCATCTCGTATTTCTCTAGCATACATTGCTACACCTACCTGACTCTCCCTTCCTTCTATCTACCCCTCCCTTCTCCCTCGTCCTTCCCCCCTCTTGTTCTCTCTCATATCCCCTACCCCCTCTCGCTCGCTTTCCCTGCCTAATCCTCTCTCGTTTTCTCTCTTCCCTCTTATTTTCTTTTACTCTCCCTCATTTTCCCCCTCTCTCTTCTCTCTCGACTTTCCCTCCGTGTCTCTTTGTGTTTCCCTCTTTCCCCTGCCCCCATTTTTCTCCTGCCCCTTCTCCCTCTCCCTCCGACCAACCCGTTTTAGAAAGACAACAACGTGCGATGAAGGTTTATAGGAATGGTTGTAGTGGTTAGATAGGATTTTGGCACAGGATGTGAAACAAAATATAGTTGTAACATTTGACAATGACACGGTGTAACGTGTTGTTTTTATGTTTGGTTTGTGTATGATTTATTTATTATTATGTATACAGTAGGGTAGTGATTGAGAGAGTGAGAGTGAGAACGGAGAAATTGGATAGGCGACGAGCAGGGAGGTTTTAGGAGGGGAAGAGGATGTGTAGATCAGATTTTTACCCTGAATTGTGTTGTGGAGAAATATCGGGAGAAGAAACAAAAGGTGTATGTTGGCTTTATGGACTTGGAGAAGGCCTATGACAGAGTGGATAGAAAAGGTTTGTGGACAGTATTTAGAATATACGGAGTAGATGGCAAGTTGCTGAAAGCAGTGAAGAGCATGTACGAGGGTGCAATGGCGGCAGTACGTGTGGAGAGTGAGCAGAGTGAGTTCTTTGACCTGAATGGTGGTTTGAAACAAGGGTGTGTTATGTCCCCGTGGTTGTTTACTGTATATATGGATGGAGTCATGAGAGAAATACTATCAAGAGCAGTGGATGTTGGTGTATCGCTGAAAAGGGAGGGAATTGAGTGGAAGCTACCTATACTGTTGTTTGTGGATGATACAGTTCTGATGAGTGATAATGAATGGGAGTTGCAGGGTCTGGTAAATGAGTTTGGAACAGTGTGCGAAAAACGGAATTTGAAGGTAAATGCGGGGAAGAGCAAGGTTATGGTCTTCGAAAGGGGTGAAGTCACAGAGTGTGAGGTGAAGCTGAACGGTCAGGCTATGGAGATCGTCAACTCTTTTAAGTATCTGGGCAGTGTGTTGAGTAAAGATGGGACTATGGATGAAGAAGTGCGGGAGAGGGTTGTATGAACGCTGAAAGCAGTAACAAAAAATAGGATGGTCAGTATGGAGGTGAAGAAGTCCTTGCATGACAGTGTGGTAATCCCGACACTGACTTACGGAAGCGAAGCATGGACGTTGGTTGAGAGACTCAGACCAAGAGTGAGAGCAGTGGAAATTAATTACTTAAGAAGTGCATGCGGAGTTACATGGAAGGATAGACAGACTAATGAGGAAGTAAGAAGGAGGTGTGGTGTGAAGGTAGATGTGCTGGAAAGTGTGAAAAGGAACAACTTGAGATGGTTCGGCCATATGGAACGTATGGAAAGCGAGAGAATGACTAAGAGGGTGTACAAGAGCAAGGTGGAGGGACAGAGAGGGAGACGTAGACCGAAAGAGAGGTGGAAGGATGAAGTGAGGAAGTATATGAGCGAAGGCGGCGCTGGTTGGGGGGAGGGGCGTCGACGGACTGGGGACAGAGGTGCATAAGGGCGGTTCGTTCGTGGCCACTCGTCAGGCAATAAATAGATAGATAGATAGATAGAATTATTATTATTTTTGGTTTTATTAGTTGAAGCGGATTGGCAGGAACGTTTATTTCCGCTAACTTTTTAAAAGGAACTGTAATGCCATGGCGACTTATTGGTGATACTTTTTAAAGACCTTTACCCTCAATAATTATATCTCTGTTGTTGTTATTATATCTCTGTTAACTGTCTTGATAGCATAATGCATAAATGCGCGGAACTTCGGTGTAAGTATCCTAGGTTCGAGTCCTTGGGGCGCCACATGTATTTGTTGATTTCATTAATTGAGTTTAGAAGTAAAGTTGGTTGGTGAAAAATATATGAATATAATTACCGTATAATTACCAACAACTCTTAAGCTGTTGAATAAGTTGCGGATCAAAAGTTAATGGAATAATCCCTCCTGTAAATGCGCATTTAACATGTGACACTCCAGTCAACAACTCTACTGTCCATAGGAAGGATTCTAATCTGCCACATTACAGACCGGCCGTCTCCAAACTAGTGTGTAAGTCTCCAATCCACTTGGCCATAGGTCAGGTGAATGTCGGGGATGTATGTCTTTTGCAACTACTCCCCTTGTGGTTTATGTGAAAGTGCATATACAATTATATTGTACTGTTGAAGTGGCTGTAATAGTGAGTGTTCTCTGTAACTAGTTTAATCAGCTTGATCTTGTTGATCAGGTGGCTACTTTCACATTGTCAATGCAAAACTTATCTACGACCATACAGACAGGGTTGGGAGGCAATGGGGATGAATATCAAAGACATTCAACCGGCGAGGATCAAACTCTCCCGCACACCACAAGTTACTGTATTCCCTTTCTTCTTTTAGTCCTTCCCTCCCATCAATCCCTTCACATTTTTTCCCCTCCACTTCCCATCTCTCCTTATTGGTATTAAGACATCTCGTTACCTGATAACCTGGCTAACAAAAACAAACATTACAATCGCTAGAAAATAATAATGGTTTTCCTAACATTGGTTAGGTAAAGTATGGTTAGTTAGGTGCTCAATCATCTATGAACCTCACATACATTGGGAAGAATAAATCGACAGATGTTCTGGTTGGTAGCTATCTCAACGGTCCCTTTCTCTGTTTGTTTATTTTCATAATTTACAAAACAGAAGAGTTATTAGAGAACGTAGCTAAACAACCCTGACCAAATTCAAGTTAGGTTCAGTTATTATTTGGTATGTTAGGTTAGGTTAGTTACATTTAAGAAAGTTTTGCAAGGCATTATATTACTTGGTTGCGAGATGTTTAGGCAGTAAGTTGTGTAGTTTCCTCTCTATTTATAATTGTTGTCCCCCTCGCCCCATCTCTGATATCATAATATGATATCATGTTAGCATCTCATTACCATATTAATCATCTCCTTTACCCATCCATCATATTTCCATCTTACCTCTTCGCCATCTCCCCTACTTTTCCCTTAACCTTCCTTTATCATCCCTACTATATCTCTAATATTTCTGTCTCCCTTATTCTACCACTAATCCTCTCTCTCTCTCTCTCTCTCTCTCTCTCTCTCTCTCTCTCTCTCTCTCTCTCTCTCTCTCTCTCTCTCTCTCTCTCTCTCTCTCTCTCAATATGATCACCTATTCCTAGCAGTCCTTATTTCTATTGTCCTTATATTTATGTGTCCCTCAATTTAGTCTCCTCACCACAACCATCCCATAAATTATCAACACTGGTGTCATCCCTTAGTTCCTTCTTTTGTATTGTGTCATTGCAGTTCCTCTCAGTCTATTCCCTGATTTCTTAGTTTCCGTTTTTTCGGGCATTACCTACAAAAAGGTCTCTAGTCATGTATTGCGGTATTAGAAAACTTGATACCTTAACCTACTGATTGTCTGGAATATTGCTTTGTTTCAATTGTTGTAGGTGTAGTTATTATTTTTGGTTTTACAGATATGATAATGTATCAACATATTAATATGCGGGATATTGTACAAAATCTTTGAATCCTGGAGCTTCCTTTGCCAATCGTTTCCTGTGTTTTGCTCCACTCCAAAATCCAATTCAAATAGTGTTTGTGCTTCTCAATTTTAGACAGTATATCCTCTTTCTATTTTTCCTTTTTTTATTTTTTGTTTTATTCTAACTGCTACAGTATATACGCATGTAAGTTAGCTATATTGTTTACCATAAATATGTATATTCAATCAATATTTTTCATAATTTGATCTCTCTCTCTCTCTCTCTCTCTCTCTCTCTCTCTCTCTCTCTCTCTCTCTCTCTCTCTCTCTCTCTCTCTCTCTCTCTCTCTCTCTCTCTCTCTCCCACACACAGGCATTACACCGTAAATAAAAACAAGATAGAAAACAAAAAGAGGGCGAAGAAGCAAGGAACAATTTAGTGGTCCGTTATATTTGTCATTGGGTATCGCTTCTTTTCCACAATAAGAGAAACACACACAATAACACTCGTCGGCTCCCTGAACGCTGTATTTCGTAGAGAAGCAAAATGGCCATCAGAAAAAGGTATATTGGCGTTAACTCCTGGTTTAATACTACCTCCCATTGTCGATATTGGAAGTGTGTGTGGGAGAGCGTGAGAGCGAGGGAAAGGGGAGAGGAGAGGAAGGGGAGAGAGAGACAGAGAGAGTGTGTCTGAGAGAGATAGTATTAACAAGAGAATATTGCCCTGAATGAGGAATGGAGACAAGCAATGCTGAGCCAAATGGGGTGTACAGAAAATGAAAGATTAAGAGCGAAATGTGTGTCCAGTGAACATAAAGGCAGCAGAGGGGGAAACAAGGATACATAATTAATACCAATAATATAATTTTTCACGTTGAAAGCTAACTTTAAAAATAATTAACATCAGACCCTTAGAGATTCCGGCTTTCCTACCCCCGTTAAACTGTGTCATGAAACTGGAAATATATGAACGAGAAAATATATATATTATAGTAACTGGATGCACAAATCACTCCAACTAAAAACATCGTAAAGCGTTTAGAAGCAGAAATATACGTAGTTAAATTCATAAAAGACTAGCACAGTTCAAGATGGAAAAATATATATTTGACTGATGAATGGGAAAATACAACAAATGACACACTGCAATATTTTGAAAACAAAATAAAACAACATAAAATAACTATAAAAGTCAAAGTTCTATCTATAAAAAATGCACAAAAGAGAGAGAGAGAGAGATTTATGAAAGTTTAATTTATCTTGCAGTAGAAGGCGAAAAAGTTGCGGAATGGAAACACAAAATGGGTTGAAAAAATAGGTGAGGAGTTTTCTGGAGAGTGTGGTGGAAGGAAAGATAACACTGAACTAATGAGGAGGAATATACTGTAGTACGAGGAACTGCTACCTAAACGGCATCTTATTAAACCATTTCAGTATACCATGATATACTTTCCTATTTTACTATTGACATTATTAAATAATTGTGTTCAGTTTAGAAAGAGTCTGTAGGAGTCAAAATGATAATAGAGGTCCATTCTAAGTGATATTCAATTGTCTACTGTTTGGAGAACTAATTAAAAAATGCTATATCACTGAAAGGATTATTGAACGAAATATAGTACGATGACTTACAATTTACCCTATATTCTTCTTATTATTACACAACTTTACTGAGTTAGACAAAACTGCAGAACGTATTTTTACTGAGGATATTGATGACATAATCAATGATTTGTTCATTAATGCATGGAGACTCGTCCTGACTGTCGGTAGTTCAAGCCAGAATATAACATCATTTAGTAACTTACGTGGGTTTGTGATATATGTTTTGTGTATACATATGTTTAATTGTATATATATATATATATATATATATATATATATATATATATATATATATATATATATATACATACTGTATGAATGTATAATTGTATATATATATATATATATATATATATATATATATATATATATATATATATATATATATATATATCACCCCATACACATAGTAAAATGAAAAGGCAAAATCTAAATGGCATAATCCACTTGACATTGCGCTGAAGTAGGGAACAAATATAAATAACTGGCTTCATAAATATGTCGTGATAATGTTAATTTTGTATAATTTACTCGATAGGCTTCACTTACAATAAACTCATATTTTATTTTCGTATTTTAAGAAGGATATTGAACAAAATTGAGTTTTTTTCGGGGAATAACTAAATTGGTCCGTACGATGGGTGAATACATGTTCAAAATCTATTTCGCTTGAAGAAGCATAGAATAAAAGGCAACTTAATCCAAGTTTATATAATATGAATTATGAAGGCCATGATGTTATGGATACAATTAATACTTCACTAGAGTTAATTTGATTATCACCAGAACTGATGACAATAAAGTAATCGTGAAAGTATTTTGTTCACACAAAAGCGAAGCTTTTATATCTCGACCGACTGGTTAACTTGTGGAATAAACTGCAGTTCACGCATCTAAATATCACCTAGACAAATGCCTCGCCCTAACTACTTGTCTGCCTGCAATAGTGAGTAATATCTATCTAGTCTTTAGGGTTTCTAGTTGACATTTGTGTTTTTCTTCCCCTCACAATCCGCAATCTTCAAGAAGCAGCTTTGTGAAAATCAGTTGAACTGTTTTGATTGCTTTGCTTTGTATTCGTTTGATTCCTATAAATGTTTATAAAACTAAATACAATCGTGTATTTATGGTAATATGCTCGGACATTTATTTGTTATTTGTACCATTCCCTTTATCCATTTCCTCTCCCTCTCTCTTTATATATTCCCATTCCTTCCTTTTATTATTATCCATCCTTTCCCATTGTAGTGTCCCTTTTACTTGTTTGTTTTACTTTCTTTCCCAGCCTCTGCCTCTCTCTCTCTCTCTCTCTCTCTCCCTCTCTCCAATCCTCCCTTTCCTTCCCTCCTCACTGCATCTCCCCTTCCGTACCCTCCAATCTTCCCTTCCGTACCCTCCAATCTTCCCTTCCGTACCCTCCAATCTTCCCTTCCGTACCCTCCAATCTTCCCTTCCGTACCCTCCAATCTTCCCTTCCGTACCCTCCAATCTTCCCTTCCGTACCCTCCAATCTTCCCTTCCGTACCCTCCAATCTTCTCCCTTCCGTACCCTCCAATCTTCCCTTCCGTACCCTCCAATCTTCCCTTCCGTACCCTCCAATCTTCTCCCTTCCCTCTTCGTTGCATCTTTCCTCCTCCAAGCCATCCCTTCCCTCCTCTGCTGCTCTCTCCCATCCCCTACCCTCTCCGATCCCTACCATCAGTACCAATATAACACTAATTGCCACAGTGGGAGGTGAGGGTAGGGCTGCGGGAACGGGAGAAGGAGAAGGAGAGGAGGAGGGGAGAAGGTTGAGGGAGGGGGGAGGAAGGGAGGGATGGGAATGGGATTATTGCTTGCCACGACAACTGCTCGAGTATTGATGCTTGCTTGTATTGAGGTTGTTAGAGCAAATACAACAATATGTGTACGGTATTCAGTATACTGTATATATATATATATATATATATATATATATATATATATATATATATATATTGCTTGTTACCAATGTAACTTATGATTTTTTAAACTGGTACCTTAATTATTAGCCTGAACAGAGAAAATATATAATTTTAGCATTAGGTATTGCGATCTGCAATTGGATGTATATTAGTTTTCAAAGTGAATTTTCCGTAATCCTTGTGTACAGTACTTATTGTAATATTCTCCATAATTACGTCCTCACGCCATCAAATGTTTTAACAAATACGTATCGTGGTACACTAATTACTAGTACACCTTGCAAGACAATAAAATATGTAGATTATTTCGGACTGTCTTTTAACATGATTGTGTTTCCCTAGCCTTCGTTTTAGGCTGCAGATTAGCCTACTTAATGCGAGGTAGATATGCATACATTTTGACATTATCATTAAAGGATTGTATTCTTTTTGGAGCTTTCGCTGATCACCTCATCATTGCGGTCTAATAGTAATTCCGGCAGACACTTCAGTGACTTCTTTCTGTGCAAAGACTAAAGCATTTTTACCATCATTTTTCCTGAAAACCTAACTTCTGTTGTTCATTTTACTTCTCCAATTTCCGTGTGGTACTTTTGCTTAACAGATTATCCAGACTTCAAATATTTTTGCATTTTTTGTTTTGCAACTCACATTTTCGTCCCATTGCCATGTTTTCTGTTGTTACTCTCGTTATTCCTGGCATACCGTACAGTCAGTTTAATTTTTCTTGAAATTTCGAATAAAATATTTTATGCTTATTTTGCTACCCTATCCAAGTTGACGAAAGTAATTTCATGCGACCCTGTGCATCATGTAAGTAGTGATGTTCTTAAACAATTTGTATTTATTTAGTATAGCACATGTATATATGTTAATATTACTCCTTTATGTGCATCAATTTTGTTTCCCTCGAACACAAGATTTGTACAGTGTGACAAGATCACCAAATACAGCACCATTTAAGCACGGGAACTCAGTTAATTGGGGTTGGAAATTTGGACAATTTCATTATACCACCTCGCACTTATCAGCTCAACACCAGCAACACCACGGGGTGGGGGGGGGGGTCCTGGGTGGGGGGGAGGGGGGGGGAAACCATATTTTGGACCTAAAATCATAACTATTGCATAAATTCAAAAAATCTTTTTTGACTGACTTTTTCATTCACGCAACAAATGTTTGTGTGAAATTTGGTGAAAATCCGTCCAACGGTCTAGGAGGAGTTCCGAGACAGACGGACGACAACGACGACGACGACATAATTTTTGTTCATGTGGTACCCACTATACGGGGGGGGGGGATACCAAACTCTGCTTATGCAGAGTTGATAATACAATAAGTCTGTATTACTATGTACCGTAAGGTTATGATATCCATGCTTACTATATTTTACGAAACAAATATATTTAAACTATTGTCTAAATAGTGGATAGTTTATCCTTCCCACCTTCTTCTTTTCATTCGTTACCGAGTTCTGTAATATTTCATACGATTACCTAAAATAGGTAACACTTATAGGTTGTGTTAGTTTGCTTAGGTTAGGTCAGGGGAGTTGCAGAACTTCTAGATTATTAACCTGTGACTATAACTGCCCCTAAACAACCAAGCCATGATTCCGCTGGCTCAAAGTTTACCCCGTCAACTACAACGCCCCTCGAAGTAGTAATCCAAAACTCCACTCACCACCACCAAACGAACTTGACATTTCAAAACACATACAAACACGTATTCACGACTCTCGTTATGTTAGGTAAGGGGAGTTGCAGAACTTGTAGACTACAATTAAGTAGGGTATTGTAACATTGACCATACATTGTTCACATTATTAATTAGCCTCAACTACCGTAATTTTCTTCTCTACACACAATCACTGGGTGAATACAATGTCTTGTGGGAAATTGTACTTACACAGGTTTAATACTAGGCCTATTTATAATGTTTGACCAAGAAAAGTAAACTACCGGTATACTGTATATTATACTTTCACGTGAGGAGTATTACAGGTTTATATGAATAATATATTTATTAATCCACCTTCATTTCACTTTGAGAGAGCTTTCGAATGCACCTACAATTAATAAATACTGCACAATTGTTTGGGGTGAGTAGGCTCGCTTTGCTCACCACCCACACCCATGACTAGCGGGCCCTTTATTACATGTGCGCCCACTACAGTTGTCTCTGTGGGCGCCCCTGCCGCTTGGAGAGCATGCTCGGTGACTCCCAGTGGCTCCTGGTGGTTTCTGGTGACTCCCGTCGATTCCCAGTGACCCTCAGTGGCTCGCATGTATTACCTATCTTTATCCCAGTGACTCCCGGTGAAACTGAGAACTGAAACTGAAACCGAAACCGAAACCTATCCGATACGAATCACCGAGAATCACCAGGACTCACTGGGAGTCGCTGGAGAATCACTGGGGATCACTGGGAATTACTGGGAGTCACTGGGAGTGGTCCGATTCGCGGTGAGAACTTTTAACGCGGTGAACATTTTGTCGTACAGGGCCAATCGCCTGTGAGTGGTTTGGAGTGACTGGGAGTCAAACCGGAATCACTAGAATATCGCTAGAGTCACTAGGAGTCATCGACTTTCACCGCGAATAGGGCCAGGAATCCGAATTTTCAGCTACGCCTAGTGATTCTAGCTCGCATTCCTGACAGTGTGAAGTACCCTTAAGACAGGTATCGTTACTAGTTATCCTGTGGAGGGCTGACTAGGTATCCTGTCGACAAAACCAGTGACCAGGCATCGTGACACGTTCTCGTCTAGGCATTCTGTGGGTGGGACAATCTCGCAAAAACTAGCCCAGGTGTCTAGATATCCTGACACCACAAGTTCACACTTGAGACGTTTCAGTCCTCAGGCCTTCACAAAGCCTGTAAGCGAAAGGTTCGTGCAAGATCCAGGTAATGTAGTGAGTTTGCTCGCTGCGGCCACCGCACACTCACTGTGTTCCTCATTAGGACCAGTCTAGGAGGTAGTACGTAAATACTCTACCAAAGTGACTTGCAAAATCGCCATAATTACGGAAGATGAAAAGCATGAAGACGCCCATACTGGCCGAGAAACAGAATTGCTGTGCACAACGTTCCGCCAGCACCCCCTAAAAGTCTTCAGCTTTTATTTTATCCATACTTGTGACACCTGGAAATAACATCAAGTTGTAGTGCAAGATACTAAGTCTCGTTTCTGGTTTTTACGGACCCTTTTTGTTAAAAGTTAAACTTTACAAGACACATCCAATCCATTGCTTCCCTCGACCTAATAAATTCATAATGTACATCTTGTGAATTGATGTGAATATTGATTTGTATTGATTTGTGAATTGATGTGAATATTGATTTGTATATAATTGATTAATGTAGAAAACTCTGTACAGCACTCGCTACCTATACATAATGCTTCGCTAGCTTCCCTCCCCTTCCCCACCTCGTTGATATTACTTTATTATCTGTCACAGGTTCTACCAATCTACTGAATTGTATACTTGTGCCACTCTCATTATTATTATTCGTCACTTTCTGTTATTCAGTATATGATAATCTGTCAGTAACCAATTACATTTTTGTCTTAAATGTATACTGTATATTGTCACGCTAATTGTATCTTAGGTATTAACACCTTAAATACCATATTCGTGTACTACGTTCTAGTCTTAGCCATCCCAACCGATTAAGGAACTTAAGGACCACTCGCTCATCGAAGGTGTACAGCCTACGGCCCTACTGTATGTGTACCTAGTGATTATATAGGTACTCTATGGTATAGGCGAATGCATGAGGGGACCAAATGGGACGAGGGGAGGGTACAATATGAGATGGGTCCAACGAGCCAAAAACATTATTCCTGGTAACGAATAGATAGTGTACATAGAGAGATAGGAGGTTGGGGGAGGAGAGATTTGTGGGAGAGAGAGAGAGAGAGAGAGAGAGAGAGAGAGAGAGAGAGAGAGAGAGAGAGAGAGAGAGAGAGAGAGCTAGAGAAGCGAGAGAGAGAGAGAGAGAGAGAGAGAGAGAGAGAGAGAGAGAGAGAGAGAGAGAGAGAGAGAGAGAGAGAGAGTTTGTGTCTGGAAAGGGTGTCTAGCATAGTAAAAGTGTGCAGAGGATTGAGACAAGAAACTCAGATTTATAGGAAAATAAACGTAATACAATTCTCCCTACCAATAAATGCCTACAGTGGCCGATAGAGGCGCTGAACACAAGGTTTACCGCGGTGCATTGTGGGAAATGGGCAACATCGCGGAGCTATCCACCCTCCCTCTACTTCAACAATTCTATAATGTATGCAGTTAGTTGCAATTTATGTAGCTGACACATACTTTGGTCTATGCATAATGCTGTTTTATATATTTTAAAATCACCCATATTCATAAATAACGTATATTTACAAAACAAAGTCAGCAGGTATTTTCGCGCCAATTTTGTGATGATAATTAATCAGCTTATAATTATGTTTGTAGTCATTATCAGCTGCATATGGACTTTCCTTTATTACTATACTATATAAGCACTTAGTGTAGTCGTATACTGTATAAGAAAAACGTGTAGAATCACAAAACAATTGAGATAAACTGTGCATATCCTAGGTGTTGTGTATAGTGATGTCTACAGTCGTAGCTCTGGCGCTAGTTCAGAAGCGTCCACCAGAGGTCTCAAGAGAATTGTTGGTAGGGAGAATTGTATCTATTGGAATCTTTATCCCATGAGCATAGATAGGGCTGGGCTATTTCACCACGCCCACAACTATTTTTATTTCTTTTGGGGGGGGGGGGGGGGGGAATGACTTTCCAACATTTCGTATTCTCCATTTAATGGAAATGGTTTTGAAGACACACCTGATGATTATCAAGTAATCTGAAAATGCTGCATAGCGACGCAAATTAAGTATCTGTATCTCTTACACTTATTTTCAGTGGTCATGAATTGGATTTTTTGTTTTTTCCGATAGACAAGAAAGCGATTAGACACGAAGCGCACTTTTCATGATGCTCGATAACTCTATCCTTAGTGCCACAATTGAGCATCACAATTAGTGAATTATTTTCCAGTGATTAGTTTAGCATTTCATTTGTAGCATACAAACAATTCAATAATACTATATGATACAATTCTTTATGGTTTCTACTTAAACGACAGAGACCCAAACACATGTAATGAGCATTACCAAGAACTCAATACCAAACTTACTCTTCTGAAAATTGGTAATTGATTGATATTTGATGCTCATTAGCATGGCTTGTAGTGGTCTTTTAAGGCTGCTACAATGTGGAAAACTGCACATATCAACTGATGTTTCACAAATCTCTCTCTCTCTCTCTCCCATTTCACTACACTGCAAACACTGAATTTGCTATCGAACTAAAACAACGTCTCGACACCCACAATACGAAGTTAACGAATACGCACCCCATCTGAATAAAACACATACACACTCTCTCTCTTTCTTAGAGAGAGAGAGAGAGAGAGAGTGAGTGAGCGAGAGAGGCAGGGAGTAACAAGCCAACCAGTACACCACGTAATACCTCCCAGTTATAATACTTGGGCCAATCAGCGTCCAGAAGCCTAATGAGAGAGAGAGAGCGAGAGAGAGCGAGAGAGAGCGAGCGAGAGAGAGCGAGAGAGAGCGAGAGAGAGCGAGAGAGAGCAAGAGAGAGCGAGAGAGAGCGAGAGAGAGCGAGAGAGAGCGAGAGAGAGAGAAAGAGAGAGAGAGACGGAGCGAGAATGAAGGTAACCGATCTCTCTCTTTAACACCTGCTCTCCTCCTCCTCCTTGTACCACTTTGGCTCTTATATCTTCTCATTTCTCACCTCCCTCCATTATTGCTTCTCTCCTGCTTTTATTTTCTCTCTCCTTCCTTTCGTACTCTTCCCTTCCCTCCCTCTCTTTAATTTAGCCTTCTTCCTTCCTCTCTTATTAAATTATATATTCAGCACACTAATATTTCTGCTTACTTATTCAGTAAGTGTGCATATTAGCATCTTACTAAATTATCCTCCCTTGCAGGAAGGTTTTATATGAATACACACACATACAATGTATACATACATATATATACCGTATATATATATATAAATACAGGTATATATATATATATATATATATATATATATATATATATATATATATATATATATGTATATAAACAGATATGTATGTATATATAATTATATACCTGTATTATATATATATATATATATATATATATATATATATATATATACCGATATATATATATATATATATATATATATATATATATATATATATATATATATATATATATATATATCCGGTATATATATATATATGTGTGTGTGTGTGTATGTATGTATGTGCGTGTGTGCGTTTGTGATGATTAAATGCATGTTCTGTACGTACATATTTTTTTTTCAGCTGTATGGCGTCATATATTTGTGTACCTTTATATCTATTTTAGCTGAATTTGAAGTTTTTTTGTTGTAATAATCTTACGTTGAGTACTTGGTAAACATAATACAATTATACAGATTTTCAAAATGTTAAATGTCCTAATTTTTTCGATTCTCTAATACCTTGGGTGTATTTCAATAATATATTTTCTTTTAGCCATATTTATAAAACAATACTGTTGCCAATATGTATCGTACACTCTTTTTCACTAATCTCAAAATCGTATTTCAGCCTATTTTGTTAAATACAAAACATTGCTTTACCACACATATTATTGTTTGAACCTTATGTGCTCTTATTTTCATTCTTCTGCCAGTTTTCCTTTTTATCTATTCACCACGGCTATAAGTGCATGTTACAATCTCACACATTCTCTTCCAATATTCCTCTTTATCTATTCACCTTGGCTTTATGTGTGTTTATATATATATAATGTATGTATATATATATATATATATTTCCCTCTTGCCAATATCCCTCGCTTCAGCTACTTCCCTCCCTCATATCCCATATCAATCTCTTTCCATTTTCCTCTCCTGCCTTTTATCCTATTTTTCCTTTCTGCTGCGTACTCCCATTCTCTCTTTTTTTTTTTTCTTGCGTTACCTTTGCCGTATATATATATATATATATTTTGTTTTTGCAATTTTCCCCCCTGTCCCTATTACATACAATGGCTTGCTATGGATGGAAGCATAAATTCTAAATAGAAACATGTGGAGATTCTGGAAGATTAATCTTTAATACTAATCCAGATCAATATCATGTAGGATAAATGGGAATTTATTGTTGAGTAAGGGATGAAACGAAAATTAAGCTGATAATTACATAAATACGGTTCTGAGGGAAGGTGAACCAATTCAGAATATACAATCGGGAAATAGTGGTCAGAAATTAAGAAGGGGATAGTCATATTTTAATATGAAACATAGATGAAGAACAGATCGAAAGAGTATTTAGATCTTGAAAAATAAATATTGTGGTAATATGCCAATTAATATTATGACGCTGTGTTCTTTACTAACTGTACGACAGGATTATGTAGATTATCGGAATATAAATTTTAATCGTGAACATAAAGAAGATCTAAAAGCAAATGTGATAGTAATGGGTGGAGGAGGAAATACACAATGTAATAGATGGACAATACAATGATCACTAACTAATGTTATATACAGAGTGGTCGCAAAACATTTGCTCATAAGTTTAACATTAGTTTTAAATGGATGAACAGTCGACGTCACACGATATTCACGATTTTCCCATATACAACATATATGCGAATTCCCTATGGGCAAATATTGCGCGACCACTGTGCTTATTATATATATATATATATATATAAAAAGGAAAAGAATTGACAGGGCGCCAGGCAACATCTTTATTTTTCAAATTTTCGGCTAACCTTAAGCCATCATCAGGAACAACATTCCCTAAAAATAAGTAATATACTATTAGAACAACGCAATTTGTAAAAAATAGGGTAATGATTATCGAATCTATAAAAGGTTAAACTTACTAAATATAAACAATCCTATATTAATGTCTCACTATATATAAAATTAAAATTCATACACTAACCATGTAAAACCAGTGATAATACCTAAAAGCAAAATAAAGACCATCACAATTGAACCATAACACATATTTTAACCTTTGAATACAAACATTGTTTCCATAAACTCAAAACAAAGTCACAACACAGGCTAATACCATACAACGGATCAAGAAACGATCTCCCAATTTATCTAACACCATTGATTTATCAGTAAGGATAACTAGTAATTAACTTACATAACCCCTGACCAAAAATCCAAACACAAATAATACTCTTAGTCAAAAACATGAAAACACTAATAAACTAAGCCTAAATCAATCTTATATATCATAGCAATACGAGACTGAAATTCAACCCAATCTAGAGATTTAACACAAAAAACACATCACTCCCAATGACAAAAGCAAAAATATTTATGTTTAAACCCATCATTATACTTGACTTACCCAGAAAAGAGTTCTCATCAGCACCAGGAACAAGAGAGAACTGAGGAACCTGAACCGAGAAGCGGCTAAAATAAACTCCCATGAAACAATTTCCCAAACAAATGAACCACTAACCATGTTGAACAAACCCTTGAAATTTGACCAAACATATATTTATGAACCACTATTTGCAAGATTGATTTCAGGATTCAGTTTACTAATTAACAACTTCTCACCAATCAATGCATCAGACTGGCTACCCAACCTAGAGACTATCTCAAAATCACCCACACTAAAGAGATGATCCTCTTCACGCGAATGATTTCGAATAGCCGAAAACGCCATAGCCTGTAAAAACTTTCCCGATCGGTAGCTCCTACCCAGGTGTTCAAATATCCTAATTTTGAAGGAACGACTAGTGCATCCCAAATACCTAGCCTCACAGCTAGGACAAGTAAATTTGTATACAATATTTGAACACAGAAAGTCAGGCACGCGATCTTTGAAGCTAAAAAATGACCCAATTCTAAACTTATTGGTGAAAACAAATCTAAAGCTCACAGCAGGAAAACTATTTTTCAGAACATTTAGTGCAATTTTACGAAATTCATTGCTAATAGATCCATAGTAAGGCATTTTAACATAAATTATCTTCTTTTTTACATCAAAATTTGATTGAACACCCTGAGCTTGTTTTACATACAAAAATGTCTAAGTATACCATTGAATATATCTTCCTTATAGTTATTAAGCATAAAATATTTCCTTAATTTTTCAATTTCAACATGTAGCGAAACATAGCTGGAGCAAACAGCATAGGCTCTTTCTAATAGTGTCTTTATTGAATTAATCTTAAAAATCTTAGGGCAGTAGCTAAGCCAGTTTAAACCTAATCCTGTATGAGTGGGCTTTCTATAAACCTCAGTAGCTATGCCCTGATCTGTCTTTATCACTTTAACATCCAAAAATGATAGTGACCCATTCACTTCATTATCACATGTAAATTTAATATTTTGATGTTGCTTGTTCATATATTCAAAAAACTTATATTATCTTCTACATCTCGAAATATTAAAAATGTATCATCCACATATCTCCTATAAAATATAGGTTTGAATGATAGGGGACACTCATCAAGCCACTTAACCTCTTTATTGCACAAATGAACCCGCAAACAATGGACCTAGACTTGACCCCATTGAAACTCCATCAATTTGACTATACAATACTTTGTTACAAAAACAAGATTCTGTAGTTACAAACAAGAACAATTTCTTAACTATATCCTTACTAATATTGAAAAAGTTGTCAGAATCATATTCATCCAAAATAATCTCTAAAGTCTCACTCAGAGGAACGTTTGTGAAAAGTGACTCTACATCATAACTGGCAAGAACAAAATGTTTAGGCAACACAAGATTTGAAATTTCCCTCACAAAACTACTAGAATTGAGTACTGTATATTCATTAGTTGTAAGAGGAGCAACTATGGGTTGAAGAAATTTTGCTAAATTATACCCCGCTGTCTTTATAGATGAAACAATTGGCCTGAGTGGAATTCCTGGTTTATGCACCTTTGGTAACCCATATACTACTCCCGGAGCGGAGCCAGACGCATATAAGAAGTTGAAGCTGTCAATACCTATCCTGTCCTTAATAGATCGTAGAATCCTATTTAATTTATCCTCACCTCTGATAATTACATCAAACAATTCACCTTTTATTAGTTTAAATCTGTTTCGGTCACTCAGAATAGTTTCCATTTTTTGCAAATAATCAACTTTATCCATAATAACAACTCCCTTACCCTTATCCGGTTTGACAATGACAATTGAACTATCCTTACCCAAATCCCTAAGCAAATCCAAGTCCTCTTTCCTAAACACAGATGATTCCACATTTTGATATTCACGTACTGCCAATCTATAGTTATTATTGCCAAATTCCCTAAGTTTGTTAATTACACCATCACTGTCCATCCCATTTCTCAACAACCCCGTTTTGACACACTCTTGAACTGTATTACACAATTTTTCCACTGAAACAAAATGACTCAACCAATCCTTCTTATAAAAGGAATACAAAAATCCAGACCCAGCATTAAAACTTTCTTTTCTCTTGATGAAAGTCGTCTGCTCGACTCATTGAAGATACAGCCCTCATTGTATTTAGTTTGCTGAATACCAAGACACTTGAGCTTATTATCATGACGGATCTTTACCTTTTCAGAGATTGCCTTCGAATGTTCAATGATTTTATATAAGAATGTCCAATAATCGAAAAAGGAGACTTGAGACTTAAATAATGACTTATAGTTGGCTAGTTTTTCTAAGGAAAATTTCAATTTCTTTTTCTGTTGTTTAATCTCGCGATCCAAAAGGACAAACTGCCATTCTTTATAGGTATTGCATCTAAGAAACTCTTTACTGTAAACCTTAAACTGAACAAACTTAGGAACGGTTTCATGCTCCTTACAAAATTGCAAAAAAGTTAAATCTAGTTTTAGTTTTTCTACATTCAGGTGTAGTTTTTCCACATTCCTGTAGGCCGAGAGCGTCGTTCGTCCATATCTAGTTATGAGTACTTCAGCAGTAGATTTTGGGCACTTAAACCTCCATATCAAAAGGAAAAGAATTGACAGGGCGCCAGGCAACATCTTTATTTTTCATATTTTCGACTATATATATATATATATATATATATATATATATATATATATATATATATCATACAGAGTGGTTGCAAAACATGTTGGATAACAGACAATTTAGCTTTGGCTATAAAAATAACTTAGATATATCAAGTAGGGTACAGTGCTAGGTCAACAGTAATAATGTGGGTGTGATGAAATTAATTTTCGTTTTGTTGAGTCCAGACTAGACTAGATGGAAATGGAACTGCTAATAATTGTATAATTGTACATCTTATGATAATCTGTTGGCTATTAGTCATACACAATTGATGTCAGTTTGTAGGGACACATGATTTAATATGGGTGAAGATAAATATGAACAATCGTGATTCTAATATGAAAGCCAGTTGTGGAAGGCCAGACGTACCAATATATGTCCTGTGGCGAAATGCATTGCAAATCGTTGAAATGATTGGCGAAATTTGTGTAAGTCATCATGGCATTAAAAGAGTAAAACATATATTTACTTTAGGCTTCGTGGGGTCATTTTTAGATTACATGAACTCTCCTAATATTAATGATAGCATAATGCGAATGACAGTTGAGGGTTGAGCTACGTCTCCTCGCAGCTACTCTTTGAGGGGTTAATACTCGATTGTCAAGTTGGCTATTGACTGATGGCAACAAACTGTTATGAAGTATTTGAGTTACATGCAGCCTTGATTCCCAATAATATTTTTCCTAGAAGTCCCGGGAATCGATCCGAACCAGTAAGATTACTGTGCCAGTGCTATGACCAATACGCCACACCAATGGTATGCCCACAGGTTTCCATCAGTCTCTTGCTTGTATCCTTTCCCTCTCCTTCTCATCTCCTACTCATTGAGCCATCCCAGTCCTTGTCCACTGCTAGTTTCCATATTCGTCCATCAACATCGTCTATCTAAACATCTCCCTTATTTCCTACAGCCTCACTATTTTTTTTATTTCTAAGGTCATTATCATCGTAAAAATTAACTTGTTTCCTCACAAAACCCTCATCTTCTTATATTCCCAATAATTGTCTACATACAAACTTATATCCGTAATACCTCTTACAGCACCTTATACAAATATCCATTCATGTTTTCAGACCCCATCTTCCTCTCTACGTAATTATGTACTGTATTGGCAATGTCTACAAACCTCCTATTACAGCATTGCTAAACTCCTCAAGCAATTGTTTGTTGTGTCCCCGTACTGGCAAAATATTGAACATTGAATTAGCCCCACTTACACTCTATCCTTTGCTGGAATTCTCCCTCTTTTCCACCCACACTCCAGTGTAACATCCTCTTCCATAACATATTCTTCACCCCCCTTTCAGCGCTACCAATCCTTATAATCTTTTCCACCCACACATTATTGCTACTAATATTTACCCTCCTTTCCACCCACACTCTAGTGTTAACATTTCTAACCCTTCTTTCCATCCACACTCTAGCGTTAACATTCCTAACCCTCCTTTCCATCCACACTCTAGCGTTAACATTCCTAACCCTCCTTTCCATCCACACTCTAGCGTTAACATTCCTAACCCTCCTTTCCACCCACACTCTAGCGTTAACATTCCTAACCCTCCTTTCCACCCACACTCTAGTGTTAACATTTCTAACCCTTCTTTCCACCCACACTCTAGCGTTAACATTCCTAACCCTCCTTTCCACCCACACTCTAGTGTTAACATTTCTAACCCTTCTTTCCACCCACACTCTAGCGTTAACATTCCTAACCCTCCTTTCCACCCACACTCTAGTGTTAACATTCCTAACCCTTCTTTCCACCCACACTCTAGCGTTAACATTCCAACCCTCCTTTCCACCCACACTCTAGTGTTAACATTTCTAACCCTTCTTTCCACCCACACTCTAGCGTTAACATTTCTAACCCTTCTTTCCACCCACACTCTAGTGTTAACATTCCTAACCCTCCTTTCCACCCACACTCTAGTGCTAACAAAGCTTAACATCCTTGCGACCCCTATATATTTGCTACCAAACCTTACCCTTCCCATTGATTTGGTACCAATCCTTACTATGCTCTCCACCTACACTCCAGTGATGTCAAACCTTACCATCCTAGCCACCCCTACTCCAATGTAGCAAAATCGTTTAACTTCTGTTCCACTAGTGCCAAATCACTCCACCATCACTCCACTGTTGCCAGATCCTGTCCGTCTCCTACTCGGCCAGGCAGCCCTCTCATTATTTTCAGATCAGGCTAAACCCCTGGCTTAGGTTACTGTTGCCGGAGGGAGAGTCGTTTTGATTTATGTATATCACTGGCGATACCAAGGGGTGTGGGGTGGAGGGTGGAGGGATGACAAATTTATAGAGAAATGCGTAAATATATGTTATTTGTAGTTACCTGTAGCACTTCGTTAAAGAAATATAATAATTATTTTAACACACATTTGAAAATCTATTAAAATAGGCCTACCTAAATATTATCAATTGTTACAGTAAACTCGATGATAATTAATAGTTCTTAATTAACATATAACGGTACTTTAATTAATTATTTAATTCAGTACATTTGAATAATATAATTAAATTATCATTGTATCCTAAGATTAGGCTTCGAAGCGAATTAAATGGGTTCTGTATCATCTTATCAAATTATTTAATCTAGTTCAGTAGCTGTATTTCTATTCAATGTATGCATTTGTAGCTAAATTATATTTAACATTTAAGTTTAATTGTGTTTCTTATTCCACAGTCCTCCCATGAAGCACTTCATTGTTTACTTATAAGTGCATATATAAATTAATGTATGATATGTTTCATTGCTTGCATCAACATATTGGTAGTATCCGCTCCGTGGTTTTACATATGATTTTTCGGTAAATGTTCAGATTAACTTGCATCTATTGTGCCACGTCTTTGCATCTTTTCTCCTGGAATTTGAGCATCTGTCAGCGCCCATGTCCAAAATATATTGCACCTCAAACTATCTCTCTGGAGTTTCTATCTATCTATCTATTGTTTGACAAGCGACACGATCCCTGAAGGGGTGACCACGAATGAATCACCTCCATGCACCTCTGTTCTATGTCAGCCGGAGCCCCTGCTCCCACCCAACACCACTTTCACTCATATACTTCTCAACTCCATCCTTCCACCTCACTCTCAGTCTGCTTCATCTGTCTGCCCTTCTACCTCAGTCGCGTACACTCTCATAAGCCTCGTTTACACACACGACTTTGTCAACACGACCTTAGCCATCCTTGGCCAACTTTACAGATTTTTGTTTCAGAACCAAATGTGGGAGATCTTGCAGCAACCATGGTCTCTGGCGTCCATGCACCCGACATTGCCTTGACCTTTCCCCTCCCACTGGACGGCCTTGGGCCGCCACAAATGACCGCGGGAGGACTGAGCAATGTCCCTGCATTGTCTTAAGGCATGTTTGACCCATCATTCCCCCAACCTACCCCTGACACACGTATCTAGTCCACGTCTTCCGGCTGATACATGGGCGACCCATTGGTGTACCCACCTTTTCACGCGTTTGCCCACCTCTGACATAACACTCCCCCCCACCCTCTGCCTCTGTTCACATGGACCCCCTTCCATCTTTATTGCACCCCACCAACGGCATACAGCCGCCTAGTGATGACAGTGAACCAGGGCCGACCGTTCTGACTTTTTTGGACATGTTAAAAAAAGACGAAGGTGTCCATGACTTTACACGTCCTTTCCATAACTCCGTTGACTTTTACCCTGACCTTACTGGACTTTGCAAAACACACAGTCATTTTAAAGTCTGGAAGGGTCGGGACCCCAGTGTGACAGGCCCTTTTGTAATGTTTTCCCTCCCCATACGTTCACTCACAAATTTACTTCGTCTTAGTAGCTTGCCACTGGTATTTTATCACAATAGTTCACAGCTACTTGCTACACATTTTTCTGTAATGGAGGTCGCCATTAAGTGTATGGATTTTATTAGCTTTGTGTATTCCCTTCCTCTATTTGATTATGTAGAACATAATAATAATACCCGGTAATAATAATAATAATAATAATAATAATAATAATGATAATATTTATAGCAAAAATATTAATCATAATATTCATAATAATATAATAGTAATATAATCATTTCATATTTTCTATGAAGTACTTTACATTATATATTTTGACCAATGACCTAAACATTATGATGATGAAAACATATCTTATTAAACGTTTTCCCACTTCACGAGTTACATTAGAATATAAAATCAAATAATTAGTCCACCAATATGTTTATCCTAACCAACTTGGAACAGTCAGAGGCGTTGACATTGTTTTCTAGCTTCCTGAAATATCGACATAAGTGGTATTACACAAGAGGCTTTATCGCCAACACTCGTTGGTCAACATTGTCCAGCACCATTTGTAATACATTTTTATACTAGTATAGGAATTTAGACTAATGGTAACTAATTTAGGGGACAACATTATTTGTATAACTAATAATCCCAAACTCCCAAACTATACTCAAGTAAAACTAACCTGATGGAGAAGCCCTGCCCCCGTTCCTAGTCTCACGAATTATCCATACAATTTAAATTAATATTTGGCTGTCCTCCAGCCAATCATTCGGTAGGATATGAGGCCATCGGTATATATAAGATATCCTCTTTATTATTTATATTTCTTTTAAAATATATAAGTACAATTAATTCTAACAATTAACCCTCCAGACCTGGGGCCTCTAGCTCGCGACTGTACTGTGGTACCGGGTGTTTTGACGTTTATTGGGCTATGTTAACTCACCTGTAACTCAATCAATAGGGCATGTAATGTTATGAATAAAAAACTAAAATGTTGCACAAACCTTCCTCTGTAGATTGCCGTTTAATAGAGGTCTCTAGCCCCAGTGGTTGCATAATGGCGAGCGCGGGAAGTAGAGTGATTTTCGGTGGCAAATTCTTCCCGCGTTCGGATGCGTTGCCCCGGCCATGGCTACCACGCACCAAGCCACTCGTCGCGCCAGAGTGTTTACCTCCCTTAGACGATTTCAGTGTTTGATGTTGAGAATTTGATGTTTATTTGATATTTTTATAATTATTTTGAGGCCAATTATATAATGTATGTGTATTAGGGTATGACTGTCACTAATATGGCTCTTTTTCACTCGATACCGATACCTTACGCTTTGTTAGTAATTGAGGTAGGTTATTGTTACATTAGGCACTGATCATTCGTTATCACAGGTGTTTATTATACTTTGGCCATCAAATATTATGTCTTGTGTCACTTGCACTTTGGTAAATATGCTTTAGAGAGTGTCACTGTCACTGATAATACTCATTTTCACTCGATACCGTACGCTTTATTAGTAATTGAGGTAGGTTATTATTATATTAGGCACTGATTATTCGTTATCACAGGTGTTTATTATACTTTGGCCATCAAATATTAGGTCTGGTGTCACTTTCACTTAGTTATATGCTTTGTAAACGTTTTATATACAATTTATTGTGTCTTTTTTCACTGATTTCTATATTTCTATAGGTTCTAATCATATGAATGTCACTTATTATATACATATGTGTCACTTTCACATATTATTATAGTGTAATTGAATTTGTATAAGTTTTCTCATAATACATGACTTTTGTATTACAATAAATTGTTTTACTTCCACTTTTTGCATGTATATATACATATTGTCACTGTCTTTGGTACTTTCACTATGATTATTAGAACTCCTGCTTGGAGTGGTAATCAAAGAAGCACCCTTCTTTGAAGCCTATCTGCATGTCGGACTTGTCCACCAGCCTCATGTTGATGTTGTAGTCCATGACAGCATCGGGCTTGGTCACCTTGGCCTGGGTGCGGCGATCCACCTTGCCAGTCTCCACCATTTCCCCCTTGTGGACGGTGGTCAGGAGGTTGACCTTCCACTGGTCGTGCCAGTGGATAGCCAGAATGGGCCCCGACTTCTTCCTGAACACATCGCCTTTTTTGGTCTTTGGAGGGAAAGGTGGCATGCCCTTCCTTCTCCCTCGTACTGTGCCTACAGTCCCCGTCTTGCGCTCATGGATGTACTTTGAGAGAGTGGGGTACGTGTAGTAATTGTCTGTGTAGAGGACGTGATTCTTGTGGAAATAGCGGTCCATCATGGCTTGCACCACTGCTCCACCAAAGCCAATGAGGGGGTCCACAAGCACGTCCCCTTCCTTCACGCTGTAGACCAGGAAGTCCAGGACATATCCAGTTCGGCAATCGCACAGCACAAAGAATTTGATGCCAAAGCGATGTCTCTTTGATGGGATGTACTGCCGGAAGCTGAGCTTTCCCCGGAACAGCACAAGAGACTCGTCAATAACGACCTTGCAGAAGGGCTTGAAGTAGGAGGAGAAACGGTGTCGCATCATCTCGTACAACGTCCTAATCTTCCACAGCTTGTCTACCTTGTGGACGTCAGTGTTGGTGACAAGATGGAGCGCTGCGAGGATGTCCAGGTACCAGTCGCGAGACATATATTTCCCGAAGGCAGGGGTGGATAATAGATCATTGGTGATCCAATAGTCAGGCAACCTATGCTTCTTGACATGAGGCATTAGCATGGTGAATGCCAGGAACTCCATGAACTCGTGATGAGTCATGGTGGTCCACTGCCTCATGTGGCCCTTGGTCACCTTGTCAAAAAAGTGGACCTGGAATTGGTGCTGCTTGTTTGTCTCCTTGATGACAAATCCAGTAACCTCCTCATCAAAAGAGGCCTCAGAAAGCTCATGTGGTGGAGCATTGGGGCCTGTGGGAAAATTGAAGGTAATTCCTGAACCCTCCTGTACCTCATCAAAAGCTGGTACATCAGGGTTGTAATCTTCCCCGTCAGCCACGTCTTGCCACTGAAAAACGTAGAATGGGTCTTGGCGACGCTGACGAGGAGCTCCAGCTGGTGGCCTAGCACGCCCACAGCCAACTCGGGAGGCACGCGCCCTAGGGCGGCCAGGGCAGCCACCAGCGCGGCGGCCAGGGCGGGCCACAGCACGACGCCCCCGGGCAGAGCGGATGGGTTGAGGGTCGTCCATGTCCATATATTCGTCGTCATCGTCAGAGTGGTCATCTTGCCTTGACGGTGGACCTATATAGTCATGGCCAGAGTCATCTGTGAGGTGCCCTTCATCGTCAGTGTCCCCCACATAATCTGGCGGGGAACGAGTGATGCGTTGGCGGCATGCGGGGGAGCTAGGTGGGGAAGGAGTGGCAGGTGAGGTTATGTCCCACCGAGGTCCTGGGCTCCTTGGCCTGCGACGAGTGGCAGAAAGCAATGTTTCACTGTCACTAGGCCCAGGTAATGGTGATGCGAGCTCAAAGACTTCGTCATGAACTTATGTTGATGGCTGGAGAGGTGGGGAGGATCGTGGGGAAAGTTGAGGGGGCGTATGGCTGGGGCCGGCAGGGGTGGATGCTGCGGGAGCCTCGAACAAAGCCCGCCTAGTTTTCTGTCCCTTTTTCACATATTTCCTGCCTTTCCCCTTTTCGGCAACAGTATGTCTCCTGTCGGGGAACCTAGGAGGCAAATAGGCCGAAAGTGGGGGGTCCTCAACCCTTGGCAGTGGTGGGGGTGGTGGGGATGAATGCGGGGCGTCCGGGTCATCTTGGGTGGCTTGGGGAGATAAGGGAGACAATGGCGGGCGAGATGAGTCACCACACTCACCCTCACTCACAGCCTCATCCTCACCAAGTCTTTGGGCTTCTTCCCTGGCTGCCGCGGCTGCCTTTTCAAGTGCCTGCTTCTTATAAAAGCGTAGCTTGAAAGACGATTTAGCTGGCGAAGGGCTTGCAGTCGTGTCACTCAACTGAAACTTGGAGAGTGACCTTGAACTCTCCCACTCACTCACTTTCCCCACTTCACTGTCTTCAGCTAAAACAGCTTCCGCGAAAACTGCTACTTCACCTTCATCACTCTCATGTTCACTCGTATATCCCATGAATTGAGCGTCTTTGTCACTGTCATCGCCATAATCACTCGACTGATAATTAGCTGATTTATCACTGCCTTCATCATCAACATTATACTGTGCATCAGCACGCTCATAAATTCTCAATGTCTCCTCAATACCTGCGGGAGATAACACATTTAGGCGGTGGCGTCTGCGTAAGATGCGACGAGCTTGGGCGGGCGTCGTAGGGAGCACGGTATCGGACACAGCGGAATCACTTTTTGGCATACTATCCATGGTGGCATCGGGGTAGAGACTGTTGTTGTGGCGTAGTTCACATCTGGTGGCGCCATCGACCACCCACGACACCAAAAATGTATGCGCGCCATTCGAAAGCACGTACGCAAGCACTCGGAGCCTCAGAGCCCGTCCGGGTTGCGCGGGCCATGTTTGTTATGGATGCCTCCGAGCCCAACCGGTTCTGAAGGGTGTTGATCAAGATTTATATCCGAACTCGGAGATAAAGAAGTAATACACTAGGTATATTATTTACATGAATATAACAAAGTGAACTGGAATAGATTATACAAAATATATCAATATCGTCCGTGAGTCCGGCCCATTTGTTATATGGAAGACGACTAGACCCAGTACCCCGTTTGGACGTGACAGAGGAATTAGTGGATCCCACCGTTAATGAAGCAGACGCTCACTTGCGATGAAGCTACCATAAACTCTGCAAGCTACTGCATGCCTGAAACAAGCAATGGGCATCAGAATATGTCTTAAGCCTACAGGAGAGGTATTATGGTGCAAATTATGCTAGTAACCGCCGCAAACCTGAGAAGGGAGATATAGTCTTATTGAAGGTGGACCAACCTCACTCCAATTGGCCCTTGGCAAAGATCCTAGAAGTCTATCCTGATCCCGAAGGAGTTATCAGAACAGTTAAAGTTTTATCTCGAGGACAAACAACTCTCCGAACGGTTGATTGGCTCATTCCTATGGAGCTCACCATCCTACCGGAGGAGGAACAGCAACCAATAGTAATAGGGGGACCTAGACCACAACGAGCAGCTGCTGCTGGATCTTAAAGAAATTGACATGATTTGTTAGCAGCAGGTAATATAACATGATGAAACACATCATACTTCGCCGGGCCCCAATCTGTGAGAAATAAATTGACTACACCGGTATCTGAGTAGTGTTGGCAACAGCCTTCCAATAGGGTAACCTCATTAGAGTGAACCATTTCCTACCAGAACCTGGTGATTGTAAATATTGTAAAGGATAATTAATATTAAGTAATTTAGAACTGTATAAGATTACCTTGGACATGTTAATTTAGTTATAAAACCTTGTATGATTAGATTTAGAGGTACTGTATCCGGTATCAGTTTTGAAATTCCCACATTCTCAGGTGCGATCCACAATTTGTAGTGGTAATCTCAACCCCTGGATATTATGTTTACTAAATCGTTGTGAAACGATATTTATATAAGTATTTGTATAATTAAATGCTTATTTTTCATTTATATGATAAAGTGAAGAGGGAATGAACCCTTGGTAACGAATTAGTATATAATTTATTTAAAAGTCGGAAATTGAAGTTCCGATTAGACGCCATTTAACTTTTGAACTACTAAGACGTGCCTCGCAATACTCCCCGCGCCCGGCCCGGAGTCCTGACCTTTAACCCTTGTCTACCGAACTACACCAGGACCCTAGTTATAGCTAAGTCATTGATATATATGGCCATTTATACAATGTTTAGTCAGGGTTTCTGAGAGGTAGGCTACCATGGATTAAGGCTAGGCTACTAAACAACCATCATCTATTTATACATTCCATGCCATAAGGTAGGCTATCTAATACTTTATTTTTATTCATTTTCTATTTTTATTGGTGTGAGATGGGATATATTTTTGGCCACATTATCCTCCACAATGTGAGTCAAATATTTAAATAAATGTAAATGTATTATCCTAGAATATGTAAGTATTTATTTGGTAATATAAATGTATCAAATCAGTTAAGTTCTCCAGTATGGCCATCCGATCCACCCAGCTGGCATCGCTTGTGGTACTTTGGCGCTGCAAACTGGGAGGCTCTTCGTCAGTACTTCTTTGATTTCCAATTAAATCATTTTTGTTTTTGTGGCTGGACCCTCCAACAATTTATCTTCCTCGCCTTTTTCACTCTAACAGCACCACCGTCACTTCTTCCTCTGAAAAAGCTGAACTCTTCGCTCATACTTTCGCTAAAAACTCCACCTTGGATGATGCCAGTGCTATTCTTTCCTCTCCACCACCCTCTCTCTTTAACTATACCTATTACACTAATCTCTTTTAAGGATGTACTTTCTGCCCTCTCTGAGCATAATACTAAGAAGGTATACTGACCGGATGGTGTTCCTCCTATTGTACCAAACAACTGTTGACTCCCCGACTCCCTGCCTACAGTAGGCAAATTCTTTCGTCTCTGTCTTTCCTCTATCATCTTTCCTTCTTGCTGGAAGTTTGATTTCATTCAACCTGTCCTAAGAAAGGATGACTGCGATCAACCCCCCCCCCCCCCCCGCGCGCTCACATCTCTGAGGTATGTTATATCTATGTTTAATTCAAAATTTCTTAAGCATTTGATTTCCCATAATCTACTTTGAGACTCCCAGTATGGTTTCCTTAAGGGCAGCTCTATTGGTGATCTTGTTTCTTATTATACTAATTCTTGGTCAACCTCCTTGCGGGACTAGTTTTATTTGTCGAGACATATCGAAAGCCTTCAATATAGTCTGGCACAAATGTTTAATTTCTAAGATACCGTCCTTTTGTGTGTATCCCTGCATCTGTGCCTTTGTTTCTAAAAGCAAGTAATTATAGATCAATAAGTTTGACGTCAGTAATAGGAAATTTTGTTCAAACAATTGTTATAAGATATAATATTGAGTATCTAGAATCTAATGAATTAATAAAAGACAGCCAGCACTGGATTAGGACCAGACAATCGTGCCTCACAAACCTTCTCAAATATAAAAATAAATGATTTACTCTTAATGACTCGACTAAATTGCTTGGCTAGGTTACTTAGACTTTTTAAAAAAGCGTTTGACAAGGTACCACACGTTAAATGATTTGATAAGTTATAAATGCTCGGGATAAAGGTTAAATTAATATATATCAATATATTAAAAGCTTGATTACAGACAGAAAGCAAAGCGTTGTTTATAATGGTATATAATTCAATTGGGTGCCTGTTACCAGCGGTGTGCCTCAAGAGTCGATCCTTGGTCCGGTTTTATATATCATCAATATAAATTATATTCATGTAGGTCCAAATATGCGGACGATGCAAAAATAGGGATCATAGTCTTAATCTACTGGGGAGATTGTATACGTAGACACCAACAGAGCAGGGCAATACCCATGAGAGGCCTCATAGGCATAAGATAAAGAGTTGCTGGAACCCCTGTTTCATTTGTCTGGCTTCCCTCACTATTTCTGTTTGTGGCTCACCTACACAGAAAGTATTCCAGTTAGCTCTCAAAAACCACCTCCTCCCCCTATCCATTTTACTACACTAAACAAGCACACCAGTCTTTTCCAATACACACCAAATATAATACTAGGACCCCCAACCTCCTTAATTTGGCTGTCACGCTTTCAATTTGTTGGGGAGATACATGTTACAGGCAGCTTTGCCTTTGGTTCCCTCATACACATAGAAACAAATGTGAGGTAGCCAGAAACAGTTTACAATCCGACTTACGCAAAATAGTGGAATGGTCAGAAAAGTGTTTCTATCAAATGCCCTATAATGTTGACAAATGTCAAATTGAGCACGTTGGTACAAAACAAACAAACACAAATGTATGATTAATACATCAAAGGCCAACCTATAATAGCAAACTCTAAGGTTAAAGATCTCGGGTTTATAATATCTAAACACCTAAAATCCTCAGAGTAATGTGCTGATGCGGCAAACGAACCTTACAAAGCCTTGGGATTTATCAAAATAAATTTTACCTTTAAAGCCGAGAATATTATTTTGCCGTTATTTAATAGCATTGTTAGACCCCATCATAAATATGGCGTTCAGTTCTGGTCCCAGTATCTCAAGAAAGACATTGAAAAACTCGAGTCCGTGCAGTGTATAGTAACTAAGCTAATCCCTTTTCGGAGAAACAAACCATATATGAAAGAGTAAAGATATATACTGTACATATATTGTTCTCGCTAAAGAAAAGGAGGTTACGAGACCAACTTATCGAGTGTTTTCAGATATTTAAAGGATTTGACAAAGTAGATATCAGTGCACGGCTAACGATTATTAACAATGCTACAACCATAGGTAATGGAATAAAATTAAATAGAAAATAAATGCATTCTTAGATGTCACACATGGTTCATAATAATTAAATAGTTACGTTTAATAAGTAACTGGACGATCATCTGATTAAGATTTGATTAATGTGAATGCATCAGGAGGTGTGTAAGTGTGGGTTCCCTTTCAAGCTAATTTATCTCTATCCTATATATAAACTTTGCTTGTGGGCATATCCTGACCCATGGGGTTGCACTTCATCCTATTTTCTGGTACGTTTTTTTTTTTTTTTATTATGCGCCGGAAGGAGCGGAGGGCAAGAAGAGAGCCTTCTACTTTGCTGTCCAATTATTCTTCAATAGACTGTTTCTGTCTCTAGTAGTATTTAGGCCGGACCACCTGCTAGGGACCCCAAGATCTGTGTGGTCCGAGTGTCTGTATAACTTTGTGTAACTCTCTCTCTCTGCCATGGTCTCTTATATTTACTCTCCGACACTAACATCTTGCCTTTTTTTTCCTCTCTCACTCCCTCGCTTTCTTTTTCATCTCTGCTCTGATTGAACCCGCGCACAAAGGATTCAATCTCATTTATGAACCGGTGGAAGAGGGTTCGACTCTCTACAGTATACACAAGTTCCATTCCTTCTCTGCATATCTACGGGTTGTCGTGCTCTTCTCATCTTAATAATACACAGATAATGCACCTTTCTGTGAAGTCTCGTCACGAACGAACTCGTGGTTGACGAAATATATCGATCCAAAGATGTTCGCGCAATGCTCGGGGTTTTGAGGCGTATTGGGCGGGCGCGCTACATCGCCTAGCTGTAGCCAGCCAATCTGCTCAGAGTTCATGGTCACATATATCACTCTCAATCTGATGCTTCACAACCTCCAAATCTGGTTTCTTATAGGTTGCATCTCGTATTACTCCTCTTGGCCTATCCTTTACTACCACAATAATAATATTACTACTACTACTACTACTACTACTACCGGTACTACTACTACTACTATTATATAATAATAATAATAATAATAATAATGATACTAATAATAGTGGGAAGTAGATTAAGAAATTATCTCCAACAGAAATTCGTGTATATCGTATAATTCAATATTCATTATTTTGTTGCCAATATTTCTCCGACAAACCTTTATACAAATTTGCGTAAAATATTGAAGTGGGACACACAGGCAACACTTCAACTACGTCAAACAAATACCGTAGTATTATTCAAGAGCTATTCAAAACAAATGAAGGCCATTCAGGAAGATTGATCAAAATCTAAAAGTACAATTTATGAACAACATTTTCGGTGAACTATCGATTTTTGACTGTACGCTCGCTAGGCTTACTAAGCCTATACTAAACTGAATCTGTATCGAACCCCAACTAGATAATGCATTGCTATAGGTTATGCACTCAGGGACACAAATCGTGGCCTTAAGTTTTGCAGCTATCCCGAACGGAATCAAATCTTCTCATAAACGTTTTACTTAGTATATGCATTTCGTTGGTTCTTTTCCACAGTTCGAAGATTCAGAAAGTACCACGACATATATCGATGAGCGTACTGTACAATCTCAATAACTTCAGAGTATAAATTTATAACGTTATCAATTCAGAGTGATATCTGTTTGTTATAGTTTGTCAGCGTCCAGTCGCCTGCTGTCTCAGGTGGTCAACATATTACTGAATAATTCTGAAGCGCTCAAATATACAGGTATTTAAGCATTCCCCTTTTCAGCACATGTTACCCCATAGAGTAAAGTTAGAAAGAGTCGAACGAGGCGGTAACAAATCTGAAAATAGTGATTAGTGCGTTCGAGAGATGGCAGCACAATCGTAAAGGAAAATGGGATACCTATTATTTCGTAATAATCCCTACCTTGTACTAATATCACTATGAATAATCAGTGCAACGTTATCCAGAGACTCTGTACACATGAGATAGTTCAATAGACATAAGTAGAGGCTACTGTAAAGACCAGATCATCGATAAATTGTTGTCATTATGAGGAGGCTCACAGACAAGACTCCTCTACCCCCCCCCCCCCCCCCCCGCCATTTTTGTTGTGAGATTCGGGAGTTGCCAACGTCAAACAGGTTGAGACAAAATATCCCTAGATGTCATAAGTATACCCTAAGTACGTATTTCGTCTAAATGTCCAGTTTTAGCGCAACTTTACAATTTAACATCTATCTAACATGTATTTTATAATCAACCTTCAAAATGACATTTTCATTTTTGTTGTGTTGCTAGGAGTTATACAGCTTGCATCATATATATGTATTTTTTATATTGTATATGTATATTTATTTTGTTCCTCTTGCTTTCATATATCTATTTTATTTTAAATAATTTACAAGTGTTTTTACCCACATTAACCCCTTAAGAGTGGCGCCCGGCTATAGTCGGACAAGAGAAGCAAGGACTATGTGGCGGGGCCCGGCTATAGTAGCATGCAATTTTGAGCACATTATGGGCTCTGAGAGAGAGTCCGAGCGGTGGGAGGAGCGTAGGTTGACTCTGGCCGTTCGTTGCAAGACAACCAGTGATCCTAGATGGATGGTTCAGGTGTCATTGGAAAGCTCAATTAACGCCCTTTCAGGGATACATAATTGTATTACGCTCTGGCTCTTGTTTATGCATGAAAAAGAGCACGAAAATAAGCTCGTTTAGTGTAAAACCACCCGCTTGACAGGTAGTACAAGTTACCGCCTAGGCTGCTCGTTGAGTGTTAATTCACTCTTAAAGACATTCCCTCTTTAATCTAACGCCCCCTCATTATACGGATGTTTCCCTATCTGGGGTAACACTGCAGGCAAGCCAGGCGCGCAGATATGTGGAGTATTTAATAAGGAATAACCACTGGGGCCTTTTGCTTATAATATTATGCCCCAGAATAGTGCTGCAACCCCTAGGACGCGCGAGGAAATATCCGTATGTCGTGTTATGTCACTCTTTCACCTCTTTCCTTCTCTCCGTTTTGGTTTACCCTCATTCATTGTTCAGTGTCTAAGGGCATCTAAGGTTCATCATACTTGTGCAGGTGATTGTACAGCCATGAGCATATATAAGGTTATACCTTTTCGAACCTTTGAACCATTGAAGTCCAAGTTATGAAACGTTTGGGCTATAATAAAGCATTGCATTGTCTCGTTTCCGTTCGCTACGGATTTTAATGGGTCTGTCGCCATTTATAAACTAAACTGTACCAGCTGCATTGGAAGGCGGTCATTATAGTTCTGGCATTGCACATTGAAAGCTAGTTGAGACTGAAGTGAATCTCCTAATTACTTTTTTGTGTCAAATATTCATCTTTCGGAGGATATTTTAATCAGTTTGAAGGAACAAAATGTATCAACTATTGTCGGAGATTGTAAATTGTATACTGTACTTCATTATTAACTATTGGTAAAATTATCCAGCATCACGAAGTTTGATATTTTGTCAACATACTGTATATTTCGTTTCACTAACAAAATTAGAAACAATTTTATATTCGGTGTTTTCTTGTATTCGGCAGTGCATAGACATATTTGAAATTATATTGGTCATTCACAAAAGGTTTTATATGCAGTGACGGTATTTTAGCTATATTTTTAGTTTTATTACTAAATCTTTCGAGTACAAAAAGTTTCTATAATTTATAGCGCATAAATAATAATATAATATACATAATTAATATTCGTGGAACCAGAGAGTAAGAGAGAGTACAAAGGGAATCAAGCAACAACTGGTCTAGCGACCCGTCTAGGTTGCTTGTCCTCCAAAACACTGACGATCAAGTGTCCAATCGCTGCTTTAGAGTGGGTAAGGGAAAATTAGAAAGGGAACTACTGCCCAGGAACTAATGTCCGTGAAAGGATTAGGAGATGTTAGTAGAGGACAGGTGGGTTAGTGCCAGTTTTAAGTTATCTTTCGTGTAGCCTATCTGGGAAAAAGAGAGCAATTAACATCTTAGTAATTTATAAATGTAATAATCCTTGTTGAATCGGAGGGGGAACACTTATAGTTATTAATTTACAAACGCAGTTAGTCGCGGGTTTGAGGCAAGATATTTGTCTAAGCGAAGTTTAAAAGAATCGACGGTGCTGCAGTCTATAGCCCATTCCACAAGTTGACAACTCGATTAAAGAAGACACTCTTAGATTCGTGTGATTTACAAGATTTAACAATAATTTTGAAACCGTTTCCCCACGTGCAATTTAATTGATCGATAATGAAGTATTTACTACAGTTCATATTGTCGATGCCTTTGATGATTTTGAACACTTGAATTAAATTGCCTCTTAATCTGCGTTGAGTTGAAGGAAATAAATTTAATTCTGTAAGACGGTTCTCGTACGGTTTGTTCTTTAGGCTCGGTATCATTTTGGTAACTACGTTGAACTCGTTCTAGCTTGTCTATATCTTTTTGGTAGTACTGTAAGTGCATCATGATTGAACGCAATATTCCAGGAGAGGGCGGTCTAATAAATTGTAAAGAGTTAGGATTACATCATTGGATTTATGTTCAAATGACCTGCCTACAAAGCCAATTATTTTGTTTACCTTCTTAACAACTTCTGAACATTGTTGACTTGGTTTTAGGTTACTCGATATTGTTACTCCCAAATCAGTTTATCTGTCTACACTCTTAAGCTGGGTGCCATTCATCGAATAGTTTGCTTTCTCATTTTGGTTTCCGATATGGAGTACTTTGCTTTTTATCCAAATTTAATAAAGAGAGAGAGAGAGAGAGAGAGAGAGAGAGAGAGAGAGAGAGATAAAAGAGATAAAAGAGAGATAAAAGAGAGAGAGAGAGAGCGAGCGCTAGGGTGCAGTACGAGAGGATAGGGCTACACACACACAGGGTAAGGTGAGAGGAAGGGGCTACACAAAAGCTCTCTTGCAGTGACCGTGGATCCTTGAAAGCATTTGCAAGATAAGACGCAAGCTGAGAGGATAGAACCAACAGGAGGAGGTTGGGGGGGGGGGGGGGCGGGCGGTAGGAAGTGAAAAGGGTAGATCGGAAGGGCTAGGGGCTAGGGAGGGAGTAGGAAACGAGGAGGAAGGATTTGGATGAGAAGAACTGCCTTGGAAAGATATGGAAGGGGTTAAGGAGGAGAGAGAGAGAGAGAGAGAGAGAGAGAGAGAGAGAGAGAGAGAGAGAGATAGGAGGGAAAGGGAATAAGTAAGGGAAGGGGGGTAAGTTGGATGAGGAAGGGAGGATGTGGGAGAGAGAAGGGAAAGGGATAAAGTGATGACGTTAGAGCTATGTGGAAGAGCGAGAAGAGGGGAAACAAAGAATAGGTAATGGGATACAAAGATTAGAACGTGAAAAACATATGTGGCATGGGATTATGGAAAGAGGAGATATGGAAGAATAGAATAGTAGGTGGGGAGCAGAAAGGTGGGAAAGTATGAAAAGAACAGGAAAATATGATCTAGAAGGATGTAGAAATATGTGAAAAGCAGAGAGAGAGGGAAAGAGAGAGTTAGTCAGAGTCACTAGGGGAAGGAAAGTTTGACACCAGGGATAAGTAATTTAGGCGAAGATTAGTAGCCACATAAAGTTAGAGAGAGGAGCGAGACTGGTGGATGACGCGGCCAAGTACGAAATTTAAAGAACAGTTAAAACATTGGATTACATCTGAAAAGTTAGTATTTTTCTAGCAATCAAGTACTGGACAATATTAATTCGCTTGAATAACGTAATTTGGTGGCAATTTGAATAAAGCAAAGGTGTGCACTCAAATTGATATATTTTAATGAAATTATAATCCCACAGAAAAGGATTAGGTCAAATAAAAATGACACAATATACAAAAATGAAACTTATAATTTGTTTAGACTGGTAACTGTTGGAATAGGTTCTTATTCAATTATGCTTAAAATGCATATATGCATATACGAAACTCTGCGATTTCATGTTTAGCCTAACAAATAGTTTCACGTACCATTAACTGCCATGGAGAGCCTACGAATTATTCATATACTGTATATATATATATATATATATATATATATATATATAAGAGAAACAGGAGGATAAGGGCAACGACCGTGTTCATCTTGGTAGCTTTATTCAATATTTCGGACTATCTTGGTCCATCATCAAGCTTGGATACCGGTCCTAAAAATAAATTACTTTATTAAGAAACTAATATAAGTTAAATCGTGGACCACAAATGTATTAATAACACTACGAAATTATAAAATGTCCTAATATAGCTAAAATGTATGTATATAAATAAGATTAAACCTGGGTTGAACACATGCATGTAAATTATATTATGCTAGGATTAATTGTTTTCATTTAGCGTCAGTAACATCGTATTTCTTTTATTTTCGTTCAACGTATATCCCTTTCATTATATAAGAGTTCTGTTAAATTCGTTTAGTGTCATAAGAGTATTGTTTTCATAATTCGCATTTTTAGTTTCAATTAATTTCGTTTGCTCCTAAGTATATGAAGTTTATTCTTTAGTCGTATTGTTTCAATAATTATTTACTCTTAGGTAACCCCCTCTATATTATATATGTGCCCTGGTAACATAGGTTTTCATTCTGTATTAGGATCGCACCCGCGCCTGACCCCTTAGATGTGTAAGTACTATATACTTGTTAATTTCATAACATTGTATACATTTTACATATATTAGGACATTTTTATTATTTCGTAGTGTTTTTAATACATTTGTGGTCCACGATTTAACTTATATTAGTTTCTTAATAAAGTAATTTATTTTTAGGACCGGTATCCAAGCCTGATGATGGACCAAGATAGTCCGAAATATTGAATAAAGCTACCAAGATGAACACGGTCGTTGCCCTTATCCTCCTGTTTCTCTTTAACCCTCTCCGTCATATGACGCAATTTTGAGCCTATTAGGGATACTTTAAAGCCTTTGTTACCATCAGGTGTATTTATGAACCTTTAGTTTAGTTACTTCAACCTCTGCAGTTGTCTTTGAGTTAGCTGTGGGCAGAAAACTAATTCTGGAGAGGTAATTATAAGAGTGAGATAACTCTATTTCTAATTGCTAATCTGGCAACTTCTGCGGCATATGTGCGTGAAAGGGTTAAAATACGGTACCCTAGCGGCCATCCCACCACTACCACTGTTATATATATATATATATATATATATATATATATATATATAATCAATTTCATTTGATTTGTTATTCTTTTTATTCCTAAGACAACTTGTTTAATATAACTTTGGATAATAAATAGATAAGGTGTACAATAATGAAATGTCACCTAAATATGACAATGACAAAATTATGAATGTTAGCTTACCTTTCCTGCCAAGCAAAATGGAGAAGTAATTTCACAAAATCTCGATGTCAACTTACCTGAAAAAGAAATAGTTACCTAATTAGACATATTATAAAAACGTTAATAGATGTATAATTTACTCTCCTATGATATACTTATATTCAGTTTGAATGAGAAACATATATAATAATGCAAATAAAGTAATGAATATACAATTTACATATTTAAATTACTAGAAAATTTATTTACTAGTATATGAAAAACTATTAGAAACATGATAAATGTTAATATACAACAATATTTACCCACATGAAATAGTGCAACATGCAAATAAGCAGCCATTCCATATACAGTATATATAACATACCATAAATAAATGTATGAATAATTAAATATATATATATATATATATATATTGTAGCAAAATATGTGTATTTCCTTAGCAAATGAATGTATGTCTTCATTGTGAGTGCGTGCCGATATTTTGTACTGTGTGTGCGTGATTGTGTGTACGTTTCTGTGTGCGTGACCTCTACTATGCGCCTGCGCGTATGTAGGTGTGTGGCTGTATCCCTGGACTGGCCACCATAAAACAATCCCACTAATGAACTGATTCCCGATACCACTTTGTCGTTTATGATCCGTAATGAGCTAAGGGGGACTTTGGGGGGGGGGGGGGGGTAAAGGGGGTCATGGAGGGTGTCCACCGATATGCCAATACCGAGTGACCGGCTTTCCTACACAGGTGCACACATGCATTTACAGATATATGTAGATCATATACATTCACACACTCATTTATTATCATATCCTCATACTGTACAGTACAGACATGAATTATCTCATTTGAACACAATAAATGGTTGTATGATTTATATATATTTGCAAAAGTTAATTTCTCGCTATATCCAACTAAACTATATGTTCTCAGTCTGTTTGACTTTGAAAAATGAAACACTCTTTAACTACATTTTAAAGAAAACACCTATACCTGAGGGAGGTTAATTCAATGAGCATTGGATTCCTTAACCATGAAAACATTAGTGTAGACACCATTTTATTATGGTAGAACATTTAGTTGTAAAGTTATTTTGTTTTTTCAATGTTCGGCTCATGGCGATAGCAATTAATATCATTATGCAAATTTTAGGACTTTCGCTTATAATTTTTTTTATTTTTTTATTGCGGACTTTTGATATGTTGTATTTGTGGGTTTCCTGAAGCAAATACAGGTGAAATAAAATATGTTACAAATGTTTCCAGGTCCAGTTACACTTTGACTGGACTAATTAACAGGATTATGCTATTGTGAAGACTTTCCCCTATTTAGAATTGTTTTAACTTTTGATACGTTATATTTGGGGGTTCACAAGTCAATACAGGTGAAATCGTTAGTTACAATTTGTGCCAGGTTCAGTAACATTTTGACTGGACTACATTCTATGGGATGGTCTACAAGAAATCTGGATAAATTTACTTCAGCCCTCACTTGGCCCCATCATAGCTCTTAAGAAGCTCAACGCGATATCAAACAAAATAATCTATACAATCTATCTATATATCTATCTATTGCCTGACGCCGTGATCCCCGAAGGGGTGGCCACGAACGAACCGCTCCCATGCACCTCTGTCCCCAGTCAGTCGACGCCTCTCCTCCCAACCAGCACCGCCTTCATCCATATACATCCTCACTCCGTCCTTCCACCTCTCCTTCGGTGCACCTCTCCCTCTCTGTCCTTCCACCTCGCTCTCGTACACCCTCTTAATACGTTCCATATGGCCGAACCATCTCAAGTTGTTCCTTTTCACACTTATCAGCACATCTACCTCCACACCACACCTCCTTCTTACTTCCTCATTCGTCTGTCTATTCCTCCATTTAACTCTGCACGTAATTCTTAAGTAACTCATTTCCACCGCTCTTACTCTTGGTCTGAGTCTCTTCCCGAACGTCCATGCTTTGCTTCCGTAAGTTAGTGTCGGGATTACCACACTGTCATGCAAGGACTTCTTCACTTCCATACTGACCACCCTATTTCTTGTTACTGCTTTCAACGTTCCTACAACCCTCTTCCCCTGTTGCACCCTCTCCCGCACTTCTTCATCCATAGTCCCATCTTTACTCAACACACTGCCCAGATACTTAAATGAGCTGACAATCTCCATAGCCTGACTGTTTAACAACACAAATTTATATAATATGCAAATCAGAGCAGTGGGCCATAATAGAACCTTGGAGCACACCCACAGTCCCCCACCTCACCAATGCAGCGCCGACATCTCCAGGTCAATAATGCTCCTGTCCCTCACTGCTTCCGCCCACTGAAGCGTCAATGCCCTGGTTATGGGAAGAAGAGACGTGGTCCCAACGCAACGTTTCCAGCTTCAAGACGTGCCTGCCCCTTACCGCCTCCGTCCAACAGGACACCAATACTCTCATAACGGAAATAAGAGAGGGTGTTCCCAGGAACCTGAATGCCTGGAACAACTAAGGGAGTCTGTCCGCAAAGGACACATCACCGCCTGCACCCAATGGGATGCCAATACCCTGGTAGGGGGAGAAGAGACAGGGTTCCCAGGACCCTGACTGCCTGGAACAACTAAGGGTTTCCACCTGCAAAGGATACATCACTGCCTCTGCCCACTGAGACGCCAATTCTTGATAATGGGAATAAGAGATGGGGTCCCAGGAACCTGAATGCCTGGAACAACTAAGGGAATCTATTCACAAAGGACACCTCCCCACCTTACTATTGCAGACAACGATATCACACCAGCAATCGAGTTAGACGATTACGACGGTGACAAGGCAGATTGCTAAGGAGGCCCCCACCATAGTCGTGAGTTGTGCAGGCAAGCCAAGGTCGTCAACTTTGCCTGTTGTACTGTCACCCTAAAAGTCATATCCTCGGCCATTATCAATATATCTTTCTCTGTATCGGTCTTCCTTTCTCTCTCATTCGTATCATTTTATCTGCTCTCTTCTGTTCTATTCTTATTCCACCTTCCTTATCATTTGAATAATTTTGATCTCCCCCCATTCTCTTAATTATTTCCCCCTCCTAATTACCCATCATCCTTATGTCCACTCATTTCTATATTCCTTCCTTCTGTATCATATCCTTCCTTCTTCGTCATTCCAGATCCCACTAATAAGACACTCTTAAACAAAGTTTTCCGTCACCACGGAAACCCCACACCATGCCCTGACTACCCAATACCTGGCGCTGCCCCTCTCCTACTCTTTTGTGTTCTCTGTCATTGGCAATGTTTAACTTCTCTTCTCTTGTAAGCCCACGTTTATTTTCATCCTCATCTATTTTCTTCTTCCTCATATGATTCGTCGAAATTTACTTCCTTCCTGATATATGTCTCTCTCTCTCTCTCTCTCTCTCTCCCTCTCTATCTCTTTCTCTCTCTCTCATATTAATATAAAGTACTAGTACCACTAATCTAAGTTAAAATAAGTCTCACTTAAGATTATGTATTGGAGCTTCGTTTTTTGTACTTTCTCTCTCTCTCTACCAGTGCCCACCTTTTATTTCGTCTCCATACAGACACTAATTACCCCCACCTCTACCCCAACCACCCCCACACCCTCTCGAAATCCTACCCATACACCAACACTCCTCAGGTCACCAAAGAGATGGCGTGCCCTCCGACACACCAGGCAATATTACTAGTGTTGCCAATTTAGCTACTTTCCCGCAAGATCTAGAGTTATTTACTTCGATCTAGAGGATAATTTCTACATCTAGCGGCACAAATTCTAGCGATATTCTGGAAATTTGAGGCCTTTAGAGCAAAATTCTAGAGATTGTGGCAATATTCTAGCGATTTTCGGCATTTATTCACAATCTAGCGGCCTTGATTTGGTAACCTTGAATATTACAGCACCGTCAACCACCTCGCACCCATCAGGTAAGATATACACCCTTCAGCCATGAGGTCGTGGCTTCGTGAGTCTGAGGGTAGTGTTATGCCCGGTTCTCCTACAATGGACAACACCCCAGCCCAGTAATTCTACATCCAACACCCCCAGGACAACTCACATTGGTCATCGTGGTAGCAGCCAATAGCCAGTTGCCGGCAGTACAGCCATCACACATCCATAGCCTCACCCCTAAGTCTTCCACCGCTCTCTTAGGGAACCGCTCAATCCTCCACCTGGCGCAAAACGGTCACAAAGGATTTAAAATGCCAAGGCCAAGGAGAGCTTCTTGTTCTAGCTCCTCAGATCAGCAAGAGGAGCAGAAATCATACAAAATTCTGAAAGGGAGAACGAGTCAATAGCTCACCACAGTGGGCTCCCCCAATTTGTGTTTCAGGTGGGGCATCCATTCGTATTCCAGTCAACACTGCAATTTGTATGCTTGTCACTATCCAATTCGTGTTTCAATTAGGATGTGGTTATTAATCCTGCCACATTACATTGGATTTATATTTCAGTCAAGGAACTGATTCATATTTCGGTTGGTAAAGTGATTGTTATTCTGATCGCATATCAATTACACTTGATTCGTATTCCGGTCAAGGAACCAATTCATATATTGTTCGGTAAAACGATTAATTTTCTAGTTGCTTCTCAAGCACACTCGATTCGCACTCCAGTCGAGGAGTTGGTATTTTGGTCGACAAAGCGGTTCATATTCCAGTTACATCTTATGCCTGCAATCAGAAACCAGTAGCTCACCTAGCCTAGGATGAGGAGAAGAGGAAGCAGACAAAGCCCAAAGACAGAACCAGACCTAACTCCTTTACTCCCTCCTTCCACCCCTGCAAAGGTAAAATCTACCCTAACTCTTTGCCTGTTACTCCTGGCAAATCTGTAAGGTTTTGAATGTCAGAGTTCCCATAAGTATTTGTTGTTCCCCATTTCATGATCCCTCTAAAAGTGAAGAAATATAAACAATACACACGCTATCCTCTTTGTCCCTTTGCTGAATATGCTTATACCTTAAGTCTGTATACGGCTCCACCAACACTTACTAGAATATAATTATATTTGATTAACGTAGAAGCATTCACAATGCCACTCTTTACACAGCTAAATACTTCCTTCTCTCCCCCACACCAAAATAATTTGATGTCTCTCATATGTTCTGTCATTGTGATATATTGTCTGTACATTTGTCCAAGTTTACTTAGTGTTATTCACTTACATATAGCTTGCCACTTCTTTGTCACTTATTATGTATAATATCATATAAACTGTGTTTATGTACCCTGCTATTTGATTATAAATTCCTCCAGTTGATTGAGAACTCACATCCCACTAAAATGTTTATTCCAGTACTGTAAGTAGCCTAAAATATAGACAGATACTGGGCATTTTAGGGTTGTAGTAACTTCTTCCACATATTACTCATGAATGTGTTATCATGTATGTTATGTCAATTATCAAGTATCTTGCTATAGTCATGTGTAATGGCACTGAATCATGACGCTAAGAAATATGAATCAATTTATATGTTATTTAAAAATATTTTAGGGAAAACTCATAATCAGTAAATTTATGTAATATCCATCCCGACCTATGCCTTTTTATTAATATGAGGCAATTGTCTCAGAGTGCTTTATATATATATATATATATATATATATATATATATATATATATATATATATATATATATATATATAAGCAAACAAAAAACAAAGGCATGAACATGCATGTTAAAATACACACACGCACATTCACAGACATACACGCATACTCTCTCTCTCTCTCATTTTTTTGTTCTTTGACTGGGTGGGATCAAACGGCTCCAAATTCTCTATCGACTCAGTTTTATGTTACCCAACGTGCCTTCTTGTGATATGCGATGTCTGTCCTGCTCTCTCTCTCTCTCTCTCTCTCTCTCTCTCTCTCTCTCTCTCTCTCTCTCTCTCTCTCGCTCTCTCTCTCTCTGTCTTTCCTATATGTAAACGACAAATGTCTCCCTAACAGCCAAACAGAGTGACAGAGAGCCAAATTCAAGGGACGTTGTGGTCAAAATGCCTGGACACTCGAAGTTTAAAGCAATTTAAGTCATAGGATGAAGGAAAGATTGATTGAGGGAGAGAGTTCCAGAGTTCACTTGTTTAGTAGAAGAAAGACCGAGAAAATTTGCCAATTCTTGGGTTGGATAGCTGGACAGAATGGGAGTGGGACTGTGTTGAAAGGCGGGTGCCTCGCATTCGCCGCAAGGAAGGAGTTATACACTGACAGAGCTCTGTAGAATATTGATTTTTGTAATTACGATATAAGAGTGAAAGAGATGCAACATTGTGGCATGTAGAAAGAGATTGTAGGGAACTAGTAAGAGGAAGCGAGTTATTGAGGAAAAATGCTTTTAATTCTACTCGTTCGAGAAGTGCGGTATGGGTGGAGCCTCCCAATACATGCGAACAATATTCAATACAAGGGCGCACTGTGCCCCGAAATAGAGCAAGTAGCTGTGCGGGGGTGAAGAACCCACGGAGACGGTTGACCACACCTAACTTTTGGGAAGCTGTTTTGGCAAGAATGTTAGTATGATCTTTCCAAGAGGAGTTGAATGAAAAAGATACACCTAGAATATTAAGAGCACATGAAAGGCTTATTTGTGTAGTGTTGAAGAATAATTGATAGTCTTCCTTAAGATTGCGATGGAGGGATAAAGACAGAAATTGGGTTTTGGAGGCGTTGAAAGTAACAATATATATATGTTGGCCCTTTGATACGAGATCAATAGACTAATTTTACCATAACATATCTGAATTTAATCAGAAAACAAGAGCTAAAAAATTGATTGTGCTTGAAAAATAACCAAAGTATAGATTAAACCGTTTGACTCCTCTCATTGCTACTCTGAATGGAATGAAAAATGTTACCTAATTGTTACCTAAATGTTACCTAAATGCAATAAAACATACTCTATTGTACTGAAATACTGTTTCAGTAAAAACAAAAAAAATAATACTATTATTTATCACTGATTAAAGTAGTAATCTTCGTATGCGATCACTATTGGTTAAGGGGAGACTGACCGTTTGTTTGGTCTATTAATTTATGTATTCATAAATGTTTTTAGATTCCTCCCTAGACCTAAATCAAGCTTAGAAAAATACCCCCTAGACCCCCCTTCAAGATAAATTTGTAAATTTTTCGGTAGAAAAATTTCCCAGCCGAAGGCCGGTTCCGCTTATAATTGCAGGCTCGCTCTCGCTCGCCAGGAACAAATCGACACCTAAATGGCACGAGAGGTATTAAACTTGACAACGAAATGGAGCGAAAGGTGTTAAAATCGCCAAACTAATGGGCCGAACGTATTATAATTTCAAAACTAGTAGGGCTAAACATCAGGGAGAAGGGGGTCCAGAAAAACGGTCTGCCTCCCCTTAAGTGGGTTAAGCCTTTGCGAGTTTGACTTTATTCAAAACTCTGCTGAAAAAGAATGAATAAATCATAATTGAATTGAAAGCATTCTTTACGATTAACATATTGCCGATAAAGTGAAAAACAAAAATTCTTTGCTCGAAAGTGTGACCTCAAATCTTGGAAGCAAATCATCCAGTATCCTGACAAATAGTTCTTGGCGAAAATTCGTCGTGGACAATACATGCATATATATATATATATATATTCAGGCTTGAATTTGAACGGTATATCTACGAAAAGTATGGGATATTCAAACATATGTGGTCTCTCATGTAGGAAGGACGTATGACATGTGTACTAAATACTAGATATAATAATGTGTAAACAGATATGAGTGTTCAGTAAACCTTCAATAACCCATTATATATAGTGGTTAGATCTGATCCTGAATCACAGTAATCGGTGTCAATCTTTCAGCACAATTTCCAATAAACAGTTATTAAGTGTTATGAGAACTCATAGAACTCATTAACATCACAACAATAAGAAATATGTGTTGTAGATTATAAGTTTTACTGAAAGTTATTCCGATTTTAACCCTAGCACATGGCCTAATACATTCGCCCGTCATATGTGTTTGAGATAGGGGATGCATGCAGCCATCAATACTAACCGTTAAGACCTTTATGCTCAGGTAATCTTAAAGCAATGCAATGAATGTGCAACAAGCAAACTAAGAAGTCTTAGTTATCATTTGCCATACAAAAAAGAAAGACAAACAATTGTGAATCTTATTCACGTATGTAATTATGTATAGATATATTAAATTAGTGACTTGTTTGTTAACATTTTAATGAAGGGAGACATTTTGGTCTAATATGTTATTTGAATAAAGTAAATCGTATTGAAATACAATTGGAATTGGAGGAAGGTTATCAAATTTATCCAACATAATTTCACTCATATATTAAAACCAAAATGAATACCTAGCATTCAAACACAGACTCACACAAACAAAAAACACCCAACCATCGGTGGGAGAAGTAATCAGAAATACATCGTGTAGAGCCTATGCAGATTATGATATTCGAAAACATCATAAAATGCACGCATTGCAGATGATCAGATATAATTCCAACCGGCTTTCCGATGCAAATGCCGAGGAATTCCTGAAGAGTGAAATTTGTGTGTGAATCTGACGTGCAAAGAGGAGACGGAAGAGCAGAAGCCGAAAGGTGACATGGGACAAGAGAGAGAGAGAGAGAGAGAGAGAGAGAGAGAGAGAGAGAGAGAGGCGGTGTAGGCTAACTACACCGTTCAATATCAAATCATAGGTGCCTATCCTGCTTTATTACAATTAACTTCCTTTCGATTTTCTCTCACTCATTCATTTTGTTCTTACTGTGAAAACTATGAAATACAAAATTTGATCCGTACCCTTTCACTATAGAAATGTCAAATCATGACATTCCTTCATAGTAGCTAACCATTGTCTCCCGCTACTAATATTTGACACCGAACCTAGTCTTGATCTTCTCTCTCTCTCTCTCTCTCTCTCTCTCGCTCTCGCTCTCTCTCTCTCTCTCTCTCTCTCTCTCTCTCTCTCTCTCTCTCTCTCTCTCTCTCTCTCTATCTCTCTCTCTCTCTATCTCTCTCTCTATCTCTCTCTATCTCTCTCTATCTCTCTCTATCTCTCTCTCTCTCTCTCTCTCTCTCTCTCTCTCTCTCTCTCTCTCTCATCTCTTCTCTCTTCTCTCTCTTGTCCTCTCTCTCCACCTCGTCTCTCTTTGATTTGATGTTCTCCTCTACATTCACACCACATATCACTCTCCTCTTTGCTTGCATGTGATTATTCACCTCGCATGTTTGGATGTATTTGCTGATTATGCTGCAATGCGTACATTTTATATGTTTTTTCGAAATATGCATAGGCTCTACACGATGTATTTCTGATTACTTCTCCCACCGATGGTTGGGTGTTTTTTGTTTGTGTGAGTCTGTGTTTGAATGCTAGGTATTCATTTTGGTTTTAATATATGTGTGAAATTATGTTGGATAAATTTGATAACCTTCCTCCAATTCCAATTGTATTTCAATATGATGTACTTTATTCAAATAACTGATGATACTTAAAGTGAAAAAATGCAGTAATAGAAAGGGACATGGGAGATATCAGCGTAGGAAATAGAAAGCCCAGGCCAAGGTTAGAGGCCGCACGATAGCAAGAAGAGGAAGCAAGCAGGAAATGTGACTGATAACCAGGGGGAAAGGTTGGTAGGATTAGGAGGTGGAGATATATGGGATAGGGATGAACAGGAAGTGCAAGAGAAAGGAAGGAAGGAAGGAAGGTATGCAGGAAGAACGGAGGGTGAATAATAGCCCCCCAAAAAAAATATATATATATTAAGGGAACATTTTGAAGACCTTTAGTAAATACATTTGACTAATTGTGAACACTAAAATTGGTCAGAAAAATATTATCTTGCGTGGAAAAATAGTTGTTATATAAATAATGCAAAAAAAAAAAAATCATAATTAAAAAAGGAAGATTCAACAACGATATATTAAGAGTAAAGCAAGAGTAAATCAGATTATTTTAGGATGTTAGTAATATGTATGATCACACTCACACACAGACACACACACACACACACATACTTGAAACTCAAGAATCTCATTCTTCTTATGCTTCTGCCCGGAATCAAGCCAAATCTGGTCTTCGACTTGCCAAGCACTCTTTCATCAATAATAAATGCACTGAACTATCCAACTCTAGCTCTTCCCAAGCTTTCTGGCATCTAGCCAAAAACCTCTCCAACAACTTTTCATCCTCGTCTTTCCCTCCCCTTTTCCACTCTGATGGCACAACCATCACTTCTTCCTCTGACAAAGCTGAACTCTTTGCTCAAGCTTTTGCCAGAAACTCTACCTTGGATGATTCCGGTGATATTCCTCCCTCTCCACCCCCCTCTCTCCTACTTATGCCTAATATCCTAATCTTTTCTAAAGATGTACTTTCTACCCTCTCTGGGCTTAATACTAAGAAGGCGTACGGTCCGGACGGTGTTCCTCCTGTTGTACTTAAAAACTGCTTCCGTGCTGACCCCCTGCCTAGGCAAACTCTTTCGTCTCTGTCTCTCCTCTAGTGTCTTTCCTTCTTGCTGGAAGTTTGCTCTCATTCAACCTGTCCCAAAGAAGGGTGACCGCTCTCAGCCCTCCAACTATCGTCCAATTGCTCTCATCTCTTGTATCTCTAAAGTTTTTGAAACTATTCTTGCTTCCAAATTTCTTAAGCATTTCTCTTCTCATAATCTGCTCTCAGATCGCCAGTATGGCTTCCTTAAGGGTCGCTCTACTGGTGATCTTCTTTCATATCTTACTAACTCTTGGTCATCCAACTTTCGGGACTTCGGTGAGACTTTTTCTGTTGCACTAGACATATCGAAGGCCTTCGATAGAGTCTGGCACAAATCTTTAATTTCCAAACTGCCCTCCTTCGGTTTCTGTCCCTCCATCTGTGCCTTTATCTCTAATTTCCTTTCCGGCCGTTCCATAGCTGCGGTTGTGGACGGCCATCGCTCATTTCCTCATCCTATCAACTCCGGGTGTTCCTCAGGGTTCTGTCCTATCTCCTATTCTTTTTCTAATTTTCATAAATGATCTTCTCAACTGTACATCCAGTCCTATCCATTCATATGCAGACGACTCTACTTTACACCACTCAATTTGTTTTCCAGAACGCCCCAGCCAGCAATCCCTCAAAAGTAAACGTAATGAAACCATAAAATGCTTATCTTCTGATCTAGCTACTATTTCCAATTGGGGTAGAGAAAACCTTGTTGCATTTAATGCTTCCAAAACTCAATTTATCCATCTTACTACCCGTCAGGAACCTCCAGAGGACTATCCCTTATTCTTCAACAATACAAAATTCAACCCTTCATCTTCCCTCAATGTTCTCGGTGTCTCTTTTTCTTCTTGGAAAGACCATATTACCAGTCTCCCTAAAGCAGCCTCCCAGAAGCGGGGTGTGCTCAACCGCCTCAAGGGGTTCTATACCCGTGCGCAGCTTCTTGCTCTGTAGAAGGGCACAGTGCGTCCTTGTATTGAGTATTGTTCGTATGTGTGGGGAAGATCCTCTCTCACCGCACTCCTAGATAAAGTAGAAAGGAAAGCCTTTCGTATCATTAACTCCTGTCCACTCACCAACTCTCTGCAATCTCTCTCTCTTTGCCGCAATGTTGCATCTCTCTCGCTATTCTATCGCTACTACAATAATCAGTGTTCCTCGGAGCTTTCCCAGTGTATACCACCTCCTCTACGTAGGGTACGTAGTACCCGCCTTGCAACACAATTCCACCCCTACTCTGTGCAACTCTCCAACCCAAGAGTGAAACGTTATTCTCAGACTTTCTTCTATTCAACTGCTGAGCTCTGGAACTCTCTCCCAGAATCAGTCTTTCCCTCTTCCTATGACTTAAATTGCTTCAAACTCCGTGTGTCCAGGCATTTTAGCTCGAACGTCCCTTGATTTCAGCCCTGTCACTCTTTGAAATCTGGGGGAGGCATTCGCTGCAGGCAGTTATGCCTTTTATCTCCCTCATTCACATAGAAAACAAATACACACACGTAGACAGATAGAAACAAACAAATACAAATATGATCCAACAAGATTTAGAAAATACACAACAAGTTGTGTGCAACTGTTGCAACTATAGTAAGGTAGAGCCGCCAAGAGAGATAATGATATTAATGTTAGGCCCATTATAGTTGCTTACGAACATTAAATATTGAAAACTCCTACAACTTAAATTAAATTAAAGTTAAATCATATTTTTGCTAATTTTTAATCATCAGATATATTGCTGTCATAGCATATACTGTATATATGTACTGATGTACACTGATATTTGGTATTGATGAATACGCTCAATGTAATGAGCGTATTTATCAATACCAAATATCAGAGAATATGTATATATGAAGCTTTGTAACAGTTGTGACGAAAAGATTACACCAACTGAAATGGAGAATGGTTAGGTATGATGAATTATATCTATAATCGTTCGAAAACTATAATAACAGATGGAAACAATAGAATAAATACGAATAAAAGTGAAGTAAAAACATCAAACACAACGTAGAGCAAGGACAAATAACAAAGAGAATGATTTAGCACCAGAGTGGATGAAAAATGGAGAGAGAGAGAGAGAGAGAGAGAGAGAGAGAGAGAGAGAGAGAGAGAGAGAGAGAGAGAGAGAGAGAGAGAGAGAGAGAGAGAGAGAGAGAGAGAGAGAGAGAGAGAGAGAGAGAGAGAGAATAGGTAGATGAGCAAAATTACATAAATGGTATTTGCTTGTAAATTACGACAGGAGAATAGAGAAACGGAAATAAAACAACGAACTATATAATTAGATGTAGTACACAAAGAAGGAATGGGATTGAAAACATATATATATATAATTAAAACAAATGGACATATTATGAAGAAAATTAAATAAAGCTACAGCAGCATGGAATGAGAAGTAATTTAGACCAAAATATAGGAAAGATAAGCAAATGAGAAAAGTTAACATTTACAATACAAGAACGGGGAGCAAGGAGTGGGACGAAGCTTTACAAAGAAATAAGGGGGGGGGGATACGATGACAAAGCTAACCTTGAATCGAGTGAAACAAGTTTAAATAAATACAGTTAAAGAAAAGGGGAGAGGAAAAAAACATGAAGCGATGCTAAATAATGACAAATTAAAAATAAGAGACACAGGTTAAGCTGAAGACAAACGACCAAGGAGGACGTATATAAAACAAAGCTGCAGGTAAAATGAAGGAAGGAAGGAAGGACGGCAGGCTGGAGGGAGAGGTGGTCAGTGAAAAATTGCTTTGGTGGCAAGAAATCTTAACCGGGCCACAACACGTCAATAGCAGGCTTGGCACAGATACATCATCTGGGGGAGGGATTTTTTCATTATTATTTGCAAATATTCATATCGTATAGGTAGACAGTAATTATATTACAACTTCAATAAATATATTAAATTTTTCTAATGACGTTTGTCATGAAAATGTTACCCTCATTCGATGTTGTGTTTTAGATTCGAAACTGCATAATAAATCGTAGGCTTGTCCACCTTTCTTTAACTGTCTTCGTGGTGCAATGCATAAGTGTGTTGATTTTCGATGTGAGCATCCTAGGTTCGAATCCCCGGACTGCCACATGTGTTTGTTAATTTCATTAATCGAGTTTAGGAGTAAAGTTGGTTGGTGGAGAGAACATAATAATATATATATATATAGGCCTACATAATTATCATGGAACAAATATACACATTTTCATTAATTATTTATGTTCAGTGTACTTGCTTAACACCTATCGCGCATATTTATTGGAATCAAATATGATTTTCAGTATCATCATTATTAGTTGAAGTTTCTTAGTCGTAGTAATAGTGGTAGTATTACGTAAACTGTTGGTAATGATTGTCATGTAGTAATTATACGTAGGATACACAGTATGTTCGTATATTGAATATACAATCTTGTTTTGTAGTATTGTCATCGGTATAAGCCTCTTTTCCTACTTATAGTATAGACACATTTCATAATTTATAATTATACGGTAGAGCTGGTAGAGCTAGAACGCGGTTGTATGCTGAGTAAGGGCTAGATCAAAAGATGGTACTGTTCGTGACTTCAATTATTTTACTGTTCCTCCTCAAGATCCGGTTCCCCAAGAACACTCCTATCTCCGAAGGGCTAGATCATTTGTATTATAGGAAACATATCTCCTCTGATTAACTGTTGGCGTCCATATAGCTTGTGTGTATAATGTATTTATATTTTATCTCTGTTTATATTGTTATTATTATATCAAACCAATTTGTGTATGGTACTTTATACGTGCAGTTTGTTAATTTATTGCAAATATGCATTAAGGCAATTAGTATTTTTATACTGTAATAGTGTATTATGTTTACATATGTTGGTTGTATTATAAGCTGCACATGAAGTTATATAGTAGTTATCGCCCCCAACACTCGCTCCTTACCAATTATAGATAATGTGAAATAATAACATCAGGAATAAGTAACTGTCTTTGTTATCACATTCCTATGTGAACCAAGAATCATACACAGAGACACACTTGCTCACAAGCTCTCACGTCGATGAAAGGCAAGGCGGTTACAGTAAGATAGACGTCACTATCTCTCAGAGAGTTCTTTGTTCCTTAACACATTAGAACAGAGACTACATATTTCATACTGATAACTTTGTTCTTGTACTCATCATTCTTATATCAAGGCATTATTCCTGTTCATGAATATGTATAACAAAGCAAGTGGCTGGTTCCTGACCTTTATATTTCTCATTACCTATATCTGGTAAGGTAGCGAGTGGTGAGGCGATAACTACTAGAACTCAACAAGCAGCAAATAATTAAATCTAAAATAGTATCTAAAATCCTATTACAGGATCCTATCTAAGATTTTGTCTAAGATATACACTAAATATGAACATGGATTTTACTATTTAACCCCTTCTGTACCGCGACGTCTTTATAACTTTATTCTGGCTACTATTAGACGATATTATTCAGTTTAAAAAGCGCCTCCAGCAATTAACAGGCTTCGAACTATCTCACTTAACCCTTTTTACTACCACAGATCCTTCTTATACTGCATTAAATCGTCTAATATAGCTCTAATATAATTAAGAAGACGTCGCCGGTACAGAAGGGGTTAAACAAATTATTGTCCTGTCTTCGTATCGAAGGAATGATGTATTATGCAATTATGAGTTTTCGACGAGACAAAATACAATATTTGTTAATCAATGTTGTATTGATATAATATAGTATTAAGAATACATAACATATGTAGTATATAATACATCAAATACATTTATCATTTATCTATCCTTCACTTAGCACTATTTTTTCATGAATAATATTAGCTTAAATTGTTATGTAAATGAATTTCCAAGTGGTAAATAATAGAAAGTAGTTTGATTATACAAAGAAATAAAAACCGAGGTATTTGTATCAGTATTGTTCATAACAGTGTTTGTTTTGTAAGAGGAAACCGGAAATTAGTCGACTGAATAAATGGATCTAAAATGTCATGAGTCGGCACTACAAACAAAATGATTTAATACAAATATTGTTTTGAATTAGTATTCTATAACAGTAATTGGGGCAACAGCTTGGACAATTAGAATCGGAATTATGATGGAGAACTTTATGTGCAATTCAAATATACAGTATACTTTGAGGTGTTTTTAGAAGAAGAAACAATAGTGTATCTAAATAAGTGTGGTGATGAAGCATGCATGTAAGGTATCGAAATATATAAGCCAGTTAAAGATATTACTATTACCTTGTTTAAAACAACAATTAAGGTATCTGTACTCTTGGATTACTGTTTCACTGTTCTTCAAAATCATTAAGTTAACAAAATAGTAAAATAAGTGACACAGGCACAACCTTAAATAGTCTAAAGAATTATGTTATGTTATTGCGAACATTAAGTAAATGGAAGACAGCAATTAAATAGTTATATTTGTGATTGTGAATTGTTCATACCACATTAGCTTGTATTAATGGATGACCGTGAGATGAAATTGAATATTACGTTTGCTTATATCTATAGATAATCAGATAAATGGGCAAGCCTGATAATGAGAAGACTTCAACATGTTACATAATAAATTATAATTACAAATACTTCATAGTAGAGAAAACCCAGCAAGAGGTCAGAAGAGGAATGAGAGAGCATCAATAACATAGGAAAAGGAGAGGAAGGAGGATGCGTGATAAAGTGTAGGTAATGGAGAGGGACAAATTAACATAAGCATAGAGAGAGGGTAAAGGAGAGGGGGAGTGGGGGTGGAGGTGCAGTGTCGGTGGTCGTAACTCGCTCGTTGTGGAAGTCGTAAATGTGAGAGTGAATGTAGTAGTGGTGCTGTTTGGGGTGGTGGTTGTTGTTGTTGTAGAGGTAGTTTTAGTTGTAGTGGTGGTTATAATTGTTGTTGTGGTTGTTATGGTGTTGGAGGAGGTAGTGGTACTTAAGGGGACAGTGGCTGTTTGTTTGGTGTATTAATTAATTTATTTATATATTCTTTTTAGTTTCCTCCTGCCCTCCCTAGGGGCACCTCTATCAATCAGCTTGGAAAAACAAAAAAAAACCTAGGGACCCCCCGGCCCCCCCCTTCAAGACAGATTTGTAATTTTTTCGGTAGAAAAATGTCCCGGCCAAAGGCCGATTCCTCCTAAAATTACAGGCTCGCTATCGCTCGCCTGGAACAAATCGACGCCTATATGGCACGAAGGGTCGTAATATTGACAAAGAAATGGAGTGAATGGTCATAAAATCCCCAAACCAATGGACCCAAACGGCTTAAAATCTCAAAACTAGTGGGGCTAAACATTTGGGAGAAGGGCGTCCAGAAAAAACGGTCTGTCTCCCCTCAAAGTTTAGATGACGGTGGTGATTGTGGTGGTGGTGGTACTTTTAAGGTGGTGGTTATAGTTCTCGTGGTTGTATAATGGTGTTGGTAGGGTAGTTGTAGCTATGATGGTGGTGGTAGTGTTTGGTGTCGTGGCTGATACGGTGGTGATCGTGATAATGATTGTTGTTGTTTTGGGGATAATGGTGGTGGTAGTGTTTGGTGTCGTGGCTGATACGGTGGTGATCGTGATAATGATTGTTGTTGTTTTGGGGATAATGGTGGTGGTAGTGTTTGGTGTCGTGGCTGATACGGTGGTGATAATGATTGTTGTTGTTTTGGGGATAATGGTGGTGGTAGTGTTTGTTGTCGTGGCTGATACGGTGGTGATAATGATTGTTGTTGTTTTTGGGGATAGTGGTGGTGGTGGCTTGATAGTGCTGGAGGTGGTCTTGGTCGTGATGTTGGTTGGTTTTAGTTGTGGCGGTTACAGTTATAGTGGTTTAAGTTGTAGTGGTAGTATGTCACAGGTAGTCGGGTTAGTAAAGTTTGGGGGGTCATTCAATGGGGAGGAAGCTACCTCTATTTTTCTTTTTTTTTAGCCTGGCCCCCCTTCTTTCCCGTTATGGGTTTAGGGCCCCAGCTAGTGTTTGGGAGATTATAAGACGTTCGGTACATTAGTTTGGCGATTTTAACACCTTTCGCCCCATTTTCTTGTCAATTTTAAGACCTTTCGTGCCATTTAGGTGTCGATTATTTCTTGTCGAGCGAAAGCGAGCCTGTAATTTTAAGAGGAACCGGCCTTCGGCCGGGACATTTTTCTACCGAAAAATGTACAAATTTATCTTCAAGGGGGGTCTAGGGGGTGTTTTTCTAAGTTTGGTGGAGGTGTAGGGGGGAAACTGAACAAATATATGAATAAATAAAATAATAGACCAAACAAACGGTCAGTCTCCCCTTAATGGTAGGTTTAGTTTGAGTGGAGTATTGTCGGTACCGTAGTCGTGTTAATTAATGATTATGGTGGGTTTTGGGGTGGTAGTGGAAATTTGACTCTGACCGGAGGTGGAGGTGGTGATGGTGGTTTTTAGTTGTGATGGTGTTTAATTGGAATTGGTTTATTGATTTTAGTTTTTTGTTTTTTTGAGTTATGGTGATATGTTAGATTTTGTTTATGGAATATTTATGTTGGTGTTCAGTGTTGTTGTAGTAGTCATAGTGTAAAATATAGTTGTAGGGACTTTGGTACGCGGTAGTGGGACTATCATAGCCCTATTTAGTCGGAGGGTGGGCTATTTGGACTTTCGCTGCTTTGTTCCATTAGTTTAGGAATTCTAAAACGTTTCACCCCAATAATTTAGCGGTAAAAGACCTTCACTTCGTTCAGGGGTTGATATTTGTTCTGTCCGAGAAATAGCAAGCCTTTAACATATAAGAAATCGGCCTTCGGCTGAGACATTGTTTTTTTTTTTTTTTTTTTTTTGTATATATAGCCTATACAGTACCGGGTATATGTATACATCAATGCATGAAACTATTTGGGTGGGCATTTTTTGTTTAGTTTGAAGGAGGTCTGGAAAACTTTGTCTAGCCTAGGGGACAAAGTCAAATACAGTGTTTAAAAAATGGCAACAGGAAACAAAATTGTCCAATAATAATTGAACAAACTATCATAATACCTCACAAAGCGTTGGATCAGATAGTGTTAAAAGTTGCCATTGTTGTGAGATGGTAGTTGTGCTGGTTGTAGTTGTTTTAGATGTGTTGGGTATAGTTGTGATGGGATGGTTGTTGTGGTTGCAGTTGTTTTAGATGTGGTTTGTATAGTTGGTGCATGGGAATGGTTTGTTGTGGTTTGCCGGTTTTTGTAGATGTGGTTATGGTTGTGATGGGATGGTTGATGTGGTTGCAGTTGTTTTAGATGTGGTGGTTATGGTTGTGATGGGATGGTTGTTGTGGTTGCAGTTGTTTTAGATGTGGTGGTTATGGTTGTGATGGGATGGTTGATGTGGTTGCAGTTGTTTTAGATGTGGTTTGTATAGTTGTGATGGGGGTGAGTTTGTTGTGGTTGCAGTTGTTTTAGATGTGGTTTGTATAGTTGTGATGGGATGGTTGTTGTGGTTGCAGTTGTTTTAGATGTGGTTTGTATAGTTGTGATGGGATGGTTGTTGTGGTTGCAGTTGTTTTAGATGTGGTGGTTATGGTTGTGATGGGATGGTTGATGTGGTTGCAGTTGTTTTAGATGTGGTTTGTATAGTTGTGATGGGGTGGTTGTTGTGGTTGCAGTTGTTTTAGATGTGGTTTGTATAGTTGTGATGGGATGGTTGTTGTGGTTGCAGTTGTTTTAGATGTGGTTTGTATAGTTGTGATGGGATGGTT